>JH792580.1:33310-66124 GCA_000291705.1 Sphaerulina populicola P02.02b | reverse complement strand
CTGCGGAACTCTTTCTTTAATAATAATACGGCTTCGCGAGCGCGCGCCGTATTTTTCGTCTCGCGTTCGAGGCGACGTTCGAGCGTAGCTACTCTTACTTCGAGGGCGGCGATAGTAGCGGAGCCGGAGGAGGGGGCGGAGGCGAAAGCAGTAGCGACTATACTACCCCTAGCTCGTAGGGATAGTATACCTAGTTATATTGATAGTAATAGCGGCGGTAATAGTTGCTTATTAGCCTCGCATTTCTAGAGATATTAGTATTACTACGAGTACTGCGCGAATACTTTAGGTAGAACCTACGGACTTGCCCTTATACTTGTAGTAGGCGTAGGCCTCGCCTTTGCTATCGAATACCTTATACTCTATACCTAAGTTTGGACGCGAACACCTATACGACGAGTATTAGCGAGTGCAAATGTAGGTACGAATGTAGCGCGAACGAACTAGGAACATAAAGTAGGGGCTATAATACCCTCGGTAGTCTCTATAATACGGCTAGTAGCATTATACTTACGTAGGTTCTAACTATTAAATATATTAGTACGAACCAACCGCGAACGAGCTAGAAATATATATAGCGCGTTCGTCTGCTTTCGTTTATTGCTGCTATCGGTAGCCTTATTTAGCTAGGTTTGCTACGTCGTAGTATTCGTATACTAGAAAGCGGTTTTATTCGTAGTAATAGGCCTTCGATAACTATACCCTATTAGTATACTACGAATAGACTACGAGTACGGGATAACTTACGTAATTGTAGGAGGAGCTATAATAGTAGTATTAGTATTAGTATTAGTATTAGTATTAGTAGTATTGGTAATAAAAAGAAGACGACGTAAACACCTCGCTTATATAATAGTTAGTTGCTATTGTTCGTAACTACAATAGGTACGGAAGCGTATATAAATAATAGTAGAAGAATAATATACTCTTTATAAAGAACCTCGCCGAAAGCGTATATAAATAGGTACGTAAAGAATAGGTGTACGAATAGTAGCGCGAATACGTATAAGTTATCTACGAATGCGTACGTAAAGATTATTAGTATAATCACTACAATCGTAACAACCGCGTACGTAAAAGAATCGCGAGAGTCCCGCGAATATTAACGAATATACGTACGAATGTAGGACAGTAGGGATTTCGGTAAGGCGAGACGTACGTCGTAAAGAATAATAGTATAACAATACTATAGTCGTAACGAGCGGATACGCCGGTAAATGCATGCATAAAAGAACCGCGGCCGGATGCGTATATGAATGACTGCCTGTATAGTACGTAAAAGAATCGCGAGAGTCCCGCGAATGTATAACGAATATGCGTACGAGTGTAGGACAGTAGGATTTTGGTACGAAGTTTTTGGGAGTTTGTTTTAGAAACTAAGTTGTGGCCTCTTGCCAGGTTCAGAGCTCTGTCCTATTCGACCCCGGACATACCTGAATCAAACTCAAGTTCCTCTTCACCTTCACTTTCACAATGCACATACCTACCTCCTACACGGGCACACATGTTTACACACCTATAAGGCTATGATCGAACGCTAAAAACGGATGTGATATGCATCCGGGCATCTGATTAACTAATTGACCTGTTTTCTGACTGCAGCGAGAGCACTTTCATCACCGACACGATGCGGCCTATTATTGCCTTTCCCACTCGACTTGACCAGACTATCAGCAAGACTCCCGCAAGCGACTTACCTATGTATGGACTTGGACGCAGCAGCGGTGTCTCTGTCGATGAAGCTTGATAGCTTCGCGCCACATGTGCGGTCTGGCCGAGATCATTGCTGAATGGAGCCATGTTTCGCCGGAGCTCTCGACAACCACCCAGGAACATACACGACATCATGGATCTATTCGAAAGCCTGGCCAAGGTATGATGCTGATTTAAGGTGATATGGCTTATTCTGTCGTTTGAACTGGGTAACTACCGCTTCCGTCCTTCTTGCTAAGCTAGGCTCTCCGTCTTGAACAACCTCGATGGGACGCCGCTGTCGTCGTCGGGCAGTGGCTCATCTTGCCACTCAGCTTGGCCTGGCGATACTTTACGACGACGTGTGCAACAGCAAGCTAGATTCTGGAAGAACAGAGCTGCCACGGGCACCTGCATCCCTTGGCACAAGAGTCCCGTCATAAAGATGGATGTCCACTCGATCGCGAAAGCCTGAGCGTGATAGTCGCCCCACAGAATCACTGCCACGAGTGGTGCGTTCACCATCGCGGTGATACCTGCAGTACATGTGTCAGCAGCTGTTTGACTATCAAGTAGCATGAGGCTTCGACTTGCCATGCAGCATGAAGCCGACGCCAGATACAGCCTCTGCAGCCAGTTTGCGGCGACGAAAGCCGGCCGTAGAGTGCCTCTCTCGCAACCATCTCCAGATCAAGACCGCCCCCGACACAGCCAAGATAGTGTCCGATATGAAAGCGATGATCACCACAAACAGTGCTGCATGGTTGCCAACAATGACCACCGAGCTCGCCACAAGCGCAAGCCACATCAAAAGAAGAATGAGGCCAGACCTAGCTGCAACGAAGCTTGCGGGTGCAAGGACTCGCACTCCGATCAGGTATTCGATCGCAACGTGCTCGACGAAAAAGGTCAACTTCGCCTGGTCCAAATTCATATCGAACAGAAAATGGATTGGGAGGAGGATGAAGGTGAAGGCCAGAACGAGGGACAGATAGTGCTGGTCCATCATTCTGCGCACCGAGAAGCCCTGTAGGATGGCAAAGAGCCCGAAGAAGACGCCATGCATCAAAAGTACTTCCCCAGCGATCACGAAGTTGGCACTGTACAGCGCCAGAGGACCTCCAGCTTGGAGATAATGGTTGCTCGTGTGCGGCAGAGCGGGAGGAAAGATGCGGTTGTACTCTGGCGAGCCCGTTTCGAACTCTGCAAGTGGACAGTGTCAGTCGAGTCTCTCTGGATTTGGCCAATGGCTGGAAGCGAGGTAGGAAGAAAATACCATTGGCCTTGCCGATAACATTTCCCATCGTGAGCGACTCTCTCCGATTGTGCTGGCTTTGCAGTCTTGAACGCGAAAGTGTTGAGTGCACGATATACAACTATAATGCGAGGGCCAGAGTTGTAGTGCTCCGAGGAGATCTTTATTTCGGGCGGTCTGCGATCGGCGGGTTTACCACTCTTGGCCGAGTATGCTGCTTGGTGTATACCTCCATGTGTATTTTTGCGGATTGCACTGGACTCGACCATGAATGGAGGTTCGATGTGCAAGCCTGTCCATGGATGCATACCGCGTTGTTCCTTCATTGGCCCTGAAACGGTGACGCTCAATCACAGACTTCAAAAGCCGATTCACAGGGCGGAGAACTAGACGGCCAGTTTGAGCATAGCAGGGATAGATGTGTGCAGGTCTATGTACAGTACATCTGGAAGACGACTGGGTATGCATGCCTGCACAGACTCCAGAAGGGTTCTGCTCAATCTTGCAACATCTAAATCCGGCTCAAGAAATCATAAAACAGGAAAGTGAATGGCGTCAGGGACTCAGGGATCATATTGCGACGCCTATAGACCTGTCCAAGACGTTATTCCATCTACTGTATTTGGCTGGGGGCTGCTTGCATGTCAAAAAATCAAATTGTCTTATCTGCACGTCAGCTGGCAGCGACACCCTTGTTACACTGTACCGTGCACCTTGCGACGGCGAGATTCAAGCATTGTCGATTGGCTTTTTCCCAGAGGCTTGGCATACCAGCCAGACATACCACCAAAGGTACCTGCTAGGCTCCTACTGCGGCGTCACAGGCCGAAGTCAGTCAGGATTCCCGCTGCAATCGTGCCGACTTTGGCGTTCGAGTCCGCCGACTCGCCCTTCAGATTCAGGCGTGTCCCAAAATATCGTCACAAAGCTTGCTCAGAACCGACTGTCTTGTCAAGTTGCGTCGGGTCACCGCGGTCAACCGCCCATACCGCCCCAAAATCCGGGCAGTCCACGCCATTTATCTATAGGAACAACCCTCATGCCAGTTGCAGCAGTTGAGCGGCTGAGCAGCTGAGCAGCCGAGCAGCATACGGCGTCTCAGATGTATGTCGATGGCTTACACATAGCGAGAATCGCGATGTACAGAGTGAATATCAAGACACAAAGCGGCAAGAATCCCGTCCGCATGTGCGTCAATATGCTGAACCCTGCTCTGGATTAAGCCTCGCTCTCCGACTGGGAATTCCGTGTCATGTCAGGACTAAGTCCAGTATGTTGCATGCTTTCCACGCAGATGGTCCGTGGCACACGGACGAAAGACATGTTCCGCGCAAGATCCGAACGACGAATCGTGCAGCAACGACAGCGTGGTGACACTATGCTCTCTCAAGGCTACCCATCAACACTGGCCAGTGATGTGACAGAGTTGCAGCCTTCAGGGCCTTTGTGCTTGAGGATAAAAATATAGTGAACGTTCCGTGTTTGCCGATCCTGACGCTTCGGTGATGGGACTCCTGGCATTCTCTACACCTCGACGGCAGGCGGTATCCATCGCTCAGACTCACCTGTTGGTCGACGTGAGCAAGGAGAGCTGGCTCCCACTTTGACAGTTCAGCTGGACTGCGGGAGTCTCGGAGAACTCGAACGATGCCTGTTCGCCGTGAATGGCGGTATGGCTGCTTGTTCCAGCGTAAGGTATCATTGCTATAAGACTTCGAAGTGCCAGCGAACAAAGTTTGTTATATACAGGTCAAACTCAAGAAGCATCTCGGCACTTATATCGTTGGGTCTGTCGCTGTGCAGACTCAGCAGACCCCGTTGTCAATCCGCTCCTTACTGGAGTCTACTCGCTTGAAAAATGTCGTCCGGCACACTTGGACAGGACAGCGCAGAACTCGAGGGCTACAATCCAGCAGCAATTTATATTGAGCACTATCACACTTGCCCTGAGCCAAAGGTCACCATGAAACCACTCAGGATTCCGACAATCACTTTCGAGCGTTACGAAGTTGAGAGCCAGCGATCCCGCATCGATCTTTTTGCACTCATACGCGCACAATATTATGCGTTTGTGGGCTCGACATGCCCAAAGTCAGAGCTTTGGACGTGGAAGAAGGCAGCTATCGAAGTGTTGTCTGTCCGCAAGGCATTCCCGTTGATCGACGATCAACACGCATTGATGGCGATGACGGCTTGGTTCCACTTCCTCTGCACGATCGACGACTTGGTGGAGGGTGTGACAGATATGGCTGGCCGACTTGCACTGCAGCAAAGTATCCGCCTCATCAGAGAGTCGTGCGTATGGGGACCAGATCTGGACAGCAAGGACAGCTCAAGCAGCACCCGAAAAGAACAATCGCCATCAACAATTTGCGTCAGCTGTGCGAGTTCGGACACCACCAGTAATACCAGCTCACACGGTAGCGAAGGCAGTCCCGTAGTGCAGCTTACTCAAGCGCTCATTCGACGGTATCACAAGGTCCTTGCGCCCGAGCATATCAGAGACTGTGCAGAGACTGTTATATCTGTGCTGCAATTCATGCATCTCGAACGAGGGTCACGAATGGGATCAGAGGGGCTGACACCCGAGGCTTACCTATGCTTGCGCACACATACCATCGGCCTGGCGCCATTCTTCGCTATTATAAGGTGTTTCCTGCGCAGCCCCAGTCCCAGCGAAG
This sequence comes from Sphaerulina populicola P02.02b, assembly GCA_000291705.1. Lineage (NCBI taxonomy): Eukaryota > Fungi > Ascomycota > Dothideomycetes > Mycosphaerellales > Mycosphaerellaceae > Sphaerulina > Sphaerulina populicola. The sequence continues at coordinate 60,496 of JH792580.1, read as the reverse complement.
ACGACCAAATCTCTCAACTTCTAGCCTCACTTTGCTCTAGTGTGACGCTCGCAGTGGGACTTCAAAACGACATTGTCGGTCTCGAAAAGGACATGGCGGAAGGGGAGCAGTTCAACATAATCTCACTCCTCGTGAAGCAGCAGAATCAGGATCTGGAATCTGCCTTCACTACAGTCATCGATATGCATAACAATGCCGTGGACTCCGCCTTGACATGCTGGACTCAACTTACTCGCACCCGGAACTTGACAAGCCCGTCCAGGAAGTATGCGGACTGTCTACTTGGGTTCTTGGCGACCCATTATGCTTGGGCGACGCATTCTCGGCGATATCACGTCCCTCGGAGGAGGGGGTTCTCTCTGGTTCTTGGCGAAGCGATGAAGAAGACTCTGCTTTGGGGAGTAACGTGGAGGGCACGGATGGTGAGAGGGGAGACACAGTACATACAGGACTAAGTCGGGATATTTGCACACAGTGATCAGTTGCTAGCAATTTTGAGGCTTCCCCAATTTGATGATTCTCCAGTCAGTCTGATCTCTTATTTCTCAATATGTATGCTGGCGGAAGGGCGGCATCGAATGATGAGGTGGGTTGTGTTGTGCAGAGATATATATATATGTCGTTTGTGAATTCCTGACGATGTAGAGCAGAGTGAAGTCAACGCCAAGGAGTGGTAGACGCGGGACATGGACATCCTTGCCATGGACGCGTGCAAGAGATACAGGTATTACCGTACCTTCCTTACTCATGACACGTTTGACCTTTTGTCCTTTTCACTTTTCGCTTTTCACTTTTCACCTCTCTCCTCCCACTTCTTCTCACCTCCCACCTCCCACCAACATCAACAACATCAATACCAACAACACATGAGGGTACAAGCCGAATAATCACCACGCCCATGGACTTCCTAAAGCGCCTCGGCGCAGCCATCGACCAGGACTACATTCCCTGGAAGACCCTCATCATCACCTTCTCCGTCGCCGAATACGCCCTCGAATCATACCTCACCTACCGCCAATACCAAATCCTCCGCTCCCAACAGATCCCCGCCCAGCTCAAAAATGAAATCGACCAAAAAACCCACGACAAATCGCAAGCGTACGGACGCGCCAAAGCCAAATTCGGCGTCGTCTCTGCCACATTCAATCAGATCAAGAATATCGCCTTGATCTCATACAACTTCTACCCCGCATGGTGGGCGGTATCTGGGCTATTGATTTCGAAATATGCGCCCTTGAGGTTCTCGGGCGAGATTACGAGGAGTTTGGTGTTTGTCTTTTCATACAGCTTCTTGGACACGTTGGTGGGGTTGCCGTTCAGTTACTGGCATCATTTTGTGTTGGAAGAGAAGTTTGGATTCAATAAGCAGACGGTGGGACTGTGGTTGACGGATTTGGTCAAAGGGCAGGCGCTGAGTTTGGCGTTTGGGATACCGATTGGAGCGGCTTTCTTTAGGATTATTCAGGCTACGGGGGATAAGGTGAGTCTGCTCTTTTCTTATGAAGCTGAATTTGCCCTGATGCTGGAGGATGCCTGCTTGATGGTTGCTCTTGAGGAAGGCTTCCAATAACAGACCGATGGATTAACGATGTGATTTACAGTTCTTCTTCTACATCTGGGCTTTTATGTTCGTGGTCCAACTCCTCGCTGTGACGATCTACCCGATTTTCATCGTCCCCCTTTTCAACACACTCAAACCTCTAGAGGCCGGCTCTCTCAAAGAACGTAAGAAAATCAAGCCACAGCCACATGCCCAATAACAGCTCCTGACATCCACTTTCTAGGCATCGAAGCTCTCGCAGCCAAACTCCATTTCCCGCTCGACAAACTCCAAGTCATCGACGGATCGAAACGTTCGTCCCACTCCAACGCCTACTTCACCGGTCTCCCAGGTCTACCCAAGAAGATCGTTCTCTACGACACCTTGATCGAAAAATCCACGACTCCAGAAATCGAAGCCGTACTCGCACATGAATTGGGACACTGGAAAATGGGACACACCGTAAAACTGTTGGGAATCAGCAGTTTCCATTTGTTCTACATATTCGCACTGTTTAGCGTGTTTATCAAGAACAACAGCTTATTCAAGGCCTTTGGATTCGAAGTGGAAAGACCTATCTTGATTGGCTTCTTACTCTTCAACGAAGTGTTGAGCCCCACCGATAGTTTGGTCAAGTTCGGGATGAATGCCTTGACGAGAAAGTTTGAATTCGAAGCTGGTATGTTCCATCTTTCTTTCCCTCTTCCCACCATTGCTCCCTCTTCTCTTAAATTATCACAAACAAAGCAATCTGCAACACAACTGACAAATTCAATCCCCACAGACGCCTTCTCCTACTCCCTCGGCTACGCATCCGAATTGGCCGCGGCGCTCATCAAACTCCAGAAGCAGAATCTGAGTTCCATGGATGCTGATTGGATGTATTCTGCCTTTCACTACAGTCATCCCATTCTGACGGAAAGACTGAAGGCCATCGGCTGGACGTCGGAGAGAAAGATTTCGGACGAAGATGTGAAGATTGGTGGGAAAGATGCTCCTGCTGCTGCTGCTGCTAATAGTGGCACTGGCGAGAAAAAGGAGTTGTAGCATTGAATAAATTCAAGTAGAGACGCTACATGTAGCTACTGAACTGTTCATGCTGAGATCCATATCGTTCTTGTGATTTTCGCTTTTTTTTCATTGGTGCTGAGCTGAGCTGAGCTGTGCTATGCTGTGTAATGCGCTTATACCTAGTAGTCTCCAACGTATTGCGTGGGACCTTCTCTGCTGCTGTCTCTCTCTCTCTCTCCACCTTCAGTCTTTTTTTTCGTGGGGGCACCACTAATATCTCTTGAAACAAAGAATCCCCATCGCGCTCAGAGCCATCGATCGCTTGCTGCCCCAGTAGATATGACCTCTCGCGCCCACACACACACACACACCCGCATATCCGTCCCGTATGTAAATGTACCTTTTTCCCCCATCGCCTCCAGCCAGCGCATTTCTATCCCCTCCTCCTCACGACGCCACGCAGGAGCCCAGCTCAGCAATATCCGATTTCTCAGTGAGCGTCGCAGCTGTCCTTACTTCCAGGTCTCGCCGCCATTGTGGCGGCCGCATGCGAGGGCGTTCTTTTTTTTTCCCTTACTTCATCCATATCAGAAAGAGTGAGGGCTATGTCACGTGCCATTGGAATTGGGTCTTAGAGTTGTTAACAGCTTCTGCTTGCGGTGCTTCAATGACTGCCCCGCTTGCCCCGCAGTAGGTTCGCCTGGCGATTCGTGGCACTGTAATGGCTCGATGACAGCTTCTGATGCCTCGCGTATGGCCTCGTCCTGGAATGTCTCGCCCTTGTTCTTTCTTGCCGCTTGAGTTGTTCCATACCATCTTCGACCACTGACGTCGCTATTGTCGAGGCTCTCCATGCTCTCTGAACTGGTTTCGTTGAGACTCTTGATGTAATCCGGTCGTGATAATAATGGCTCAATCCATCTAAGATCAGGGCGATCGGCAGACTCGACTCTCTCAGCGGCGCGTCCAGTCGTGGCTGTCGGAATACTCGCTGTAGGAGCAGGCTGAGACACTCCGAGGGATTTCTGGCAAGCCGACATGGCCTACTTTGCAGCCTTGCGATCTTGTTTACTCGTCCTAGTCTCTTCCCGTCGTGCTTTCTTAGCAGCCTTCTTAGCAGCCTTCTCTTCTGCAGTGCGAGCTTCCTTGGGCACATCGACCTTCCCATCGGCGTCATGCGTGACGAGGGTTGGTTCTGGTATGTTCTGTTTGGAAGACGGGGCGCTGTCACGTTCGCCGACTTCACCCTCCAGAATCTTCTGCTCTCGCTCATACGACTCCTTCGACTGCGCATCTGGGTCGTTGTCGAGGTCCATAGCTTCGCTCTTGACTCCCAGCTCTTTGTTCCGCTTACTCGCTCGTTCTCCATCGGCCTTTTCCTGTAATGAGCGCTTCTTCTTCGCTTCCTTCCTAGCTTTCTTCTCCGCAGGAGTCAAGTCTTTGCCAGATTTGCCAGAAAGATCGATCGGCTCTTCCACATAATGCGATTCAGTCTTCGTAATTGACTCATCCAGCGCAGTGTCATCGCCTAGCTGATTCGGATCACTGCTGTTGATGCCGTGTTGAATGGCTTCATCGCCAAACTTTGCGACAAGCTCATCTTTACTTTCTGGCATCAAGCTGACGCCTCGCATCCCCGCTTCAATACGCTTCAGGTGGTGAATCGCCCAGCCACCGTTCGGTCCTCCCTTTGGACCCCATCGTACTCCTTCAGTCGCGAGCCACGCGTCGGGGTGGAGATGTGGCTTCGTCTTGGTGCGTTCGAGAAAATTTGCGAGGATTGGTTGTGCGTCTTGTTGCGAAATGTGGGCTGACCTCTGGATTTTCATCGGCGGGAAGGAGGTGTATCGGGCTTGTTGTGAGGTCGCCATCGCTCTGTATCGATGGGCCGGACTCGCACAGGGTGTTTGTTTCTGGAGAGTGCAAATGGAACGTGAGGTTGTGGGTGTTGAAGTCGAGTATCTTTTTTAAGTGGGTCTCCAGAACTACTCGAACCTTATTTACGCGAATTTACAAGGAGCAGCGCAGCCTTCTCCTTCCCCTTCCCAATCAATATCATGTAGAATTGTACTAACCTAGGTAGACAGCCTGATTTCTTGCGACCTAGGCACAATACAGCCAAATGCTTCAATGTGTATTTCTCTGCAGTGCTGAAGTGCCTATTGCTTATTTCTTCCCAACGCAGCGGTCTCGCGCCACGCCTGGATTGGTGAGGGTGCTTGAAGCGTTTCCTTCTCAGCCTACTAGAGAGTTCACGCCAACTCCCAGAGAGAATACATGGGGAGAAGTAGGATGACTTCTGTGTCGTCGATACCGACAGAAGGGGAAGGGAAAGGGGAAGGGGAAGGGGAAGGGGAAGGGGAAGGGGAAGGGGAAGGGGAAGGGAAAGGGAAAGGAGAAGGGAAAGGGAAAGGGAAAGTGAAAGGGAAAGGAGAAGGGAAAGGAGAAGGGAAAGAGGAGGAGGGAAAGGGAAAGGGAAAGGGAAGAAGGAAAGGGAAAGGGAAAGGAGAGGGAAAGGAGAAGGGCAAGGAGAGGGAAAGGAGAAGGGAAAGGGGTAGAGACTAGAGTAATGGATGGCGCGCGAAGTGAAGTACATACATGTAGTGAGAGAAACAACCAATGTTGCGATGTAAAAGGCAGCTCCTAGTACCTCCTACTAGAGGTCCTACATGTCAGGTACAGGTACATACACATGTACCTCCTAGTTCTATTATGTATACCGGCAGGCGGCATTTGGACATTTGAGACACGGCCCAGCCCAGCCCGTCTCCAGTCCCGTCGCCGTCGTTCTCCACCACCGAAGTCGAACTAGAACGTCGACAACGGCACATGGTCCCAGGCTTGCTCCATGTAACATACATGTAACTTCGTATCGCTATTGACGACTGCAGCAAACTTCACTTCACTTGTCTTCGCTTCTCTTCTGTCTCTTTCTCACCGCGCACAGCCATCTCCTCCGCCTGCTTCTTGTGCTGCACTGTATCACTCGGCATCGTCGACTTTGCGAGCCACCCGGCGACGCGCCCATCATGGCCGACGCTCGTAAGTGCATCCCGCCGCCGGACTGGACAGACAGAAAGCACTGGCTAATGAGATCACTGCACAGTCCCGGCCAGCTATGGCCAAATCATCGATGAGATACTGCGGACCGCCGACCTCAACACCATATCTGCCAAACGCATACGAAAGGAACTCCAGGAACAAGTTGGCTACGATCTGTCTAGCCAGAAGGTGAGCTCGATCTTGCCTCAAGTGGATGAAGCAAATACACGGGATGGAAGTTTCTGACAGAACCCCCCAGAAAGCAATCACCGACCTGATTATGAATCGATTCGACAAGGCGCAGGAACGACAAAAGCTGGCTGAAACAGCACCCGCCCCTCAAACTAATGGTCAGCCGAGTCACGACTACGCCGAGTCTTCCCTCTCCCCGACACCTTCCGCGAACAAGCGCAAGGTCGAGAGCGAAGAGTTGAGCGATGTGGAGGATTCACCGGCACCCAAGAAGGTCAAGAAGGAGAAGAAGCAGGAGACAGACGAGGAAATGGCGAGGAGAATAGCCCAGGAGCTCAATGCTACCTCGGCGAGGTCAACGCGAGGCGGAGGCGCCAAGCGGAAAGCCATGGCCACCAAGGCAAAAAAGCCCAAGAAGAAGAGCTCTGCAAAGGTCAACAGCGATGATGACAGCGCGGTGGAAAGTGGGGATAAGCCAGTGAAGGAACGAAAGGGCGGATTCCACGTAAGATGCATCTCATGATGTGAGGAGCGCATGGCCCCCTGCTAACATGTGTCCTACAGAAACCCATGGTCCTGTCAGAGCCTCTGGCGGAAATGCTGGGCGAGACACAACTTTCGCGGCCACAAACCGTCAAACAGATATGGGCCTATGTCAAGTCACGCGATATGCAGGACCCAAGCGACAAACGGCAAATCTTGTGCGACGACAAGATGCGTGCCGTCTTCAAGGCCGACAAGGTGCACATGTTCACCATGAACAAACTACTAGCCAGCCATCTATATCCGGCAGAAGAGATTGTCCCGGCATCATAGATATGCTGTTATTATTTACCTAAGCTTAGGTACAGATATGTACTTGTTGAAAAACAAGACTCAGGCGGGAGGAGTCTTGGCCACCTACCTACTTACGACCAATCGGCGAACCTTGAGATTTTTCAAAAGCCGGCATGGGAAGCGAGGAGTTGCTGAGGTACATGACCTATACATGTACTTGCTGATGACATGGGGTGTACCTACATGTACTTGCTGGTGCGTTCGAAGAGATGACGCGATTGCAATCAAGGTCGCGCCGCACTACAGTGGGACGATAGAAAAATGATAGTACGTTGCCAAATACCTTGTTTACCCACAAAGATGCCACTTTTCTCATATGTACAAGACACTCACGGTTGCGACAACACAGCACCACTCTCTTGCCCGACTTGGTCAATCAATCGACAGTGCCTTCCAAATCGACCCCCCGCAGTTCCTCGTCGTCGAGAACCTGATATCGGGCCCTCCGAACCTCCGCATCACCAGCGCCGTGGGTGCCATGCAGCCATGCCTCTACGCTCTGCGCCTCGGTGGGCACTCTCTCCAGCAGCTCTGCATAGGCTCTCTCGCCCGCACGCAAAAGATCATCGGCCATGATTCGACCCTCGAGAGCAGCATGCTCTCGGGCTAGGTCGATCTCCGGCTCCTGAGCCTCCAGGAATGCGATCTCGCTGTTGACCTCGGTGGCTTGGTCATCATTGAGAGGATGAAATAGTGCTGGAGGATGAAATAGTGCTGGAGGATGAAATAGTGCTGGAGGATGAAATAGTGCTGGAGGCTGACATAGTGCTGGGGGATGCAGTGCTGGCTGCTGGCGCAAAAGCTGCACTAAAGCCTCTGCTGCTTCTTCCTCGCGTCGCGGGAGTAAGCGAGCCCGGTCGTGCCCATGGCAGAGGCGAGGCACTCCCGCCCCCCGTCTCCCCGAAAGCGCGCCCATCTCTCTGGCTGTTGCGCCGTTGATCGTGGTAGCCCGACCATCTTCTCGTGTCGGGAAAGAGCGTGGGCGTGGTAGAGGCATATCACTCTGGGCCGCTTGCCTGAGTGACCTCTTTCCTTTTACCTTTCGCCCCGACTTGGAGGCTGGAACCGTGGTGTCAGGTTCTGGGGAGAGTACGAGGCGTGTCGTACTGGTGGGCTTGCGGAGAGATCGCCTTAGTGGTGGGCCAGCCATGTTGATATCGGTGTTGATGTTCTCGGGGTTATCGTTCTTATTGACGGTGTTGCTGTTGACGTGGGTAGTGTCGTTGATTGTGGTGCTGATGTCGGTGCCTTCGATGCTGATGCTGTCGATATTGATATCACTCTAATATCGATGTGATGACGGTTGATGATGGAAGTGATGGGAGCAGAGTAAGGTAGCTGGAGATCTGACAGTCTTCAATGAAATGAGAAGCTGGGGGGGGGCGGGGAGGGACATATATACATACATACACAGCCTGGTAAGGTAGGTACCGGCGGATATGAGAGGGAGAGAGAGAGAGAGAGAGAGAGAGAGAAAGAGTATCTGGTATGTAGGTAACGATCTCCACAACAACCCAAAGCTCTCCTTCCCATCCCATCCTATCCCAGCTCCATCCATTACCTGATGGGAAAGAAGACTTTGTACACTACCACGCCTTTTGTGGATACATAGATACCTACATAGGTAGGTATGGTATGGTAGGCCAGGTAGGTATCAACCTACCAAGCAAGGACCATGGATTGTCAGGTAGGTACACAGTACACTTATCCCATTCTACCTACCTACAGGTACCTACCTGTATTCGTTCTACTATACTGACTTAGGTAGGTAGGTACATGTAGGGAAGAGTTCCCGGTCTGGTGTAGAAAGGGGAAGGGGAAGGGGAAGGGGAAGGGGAAACTCTTGCCTAGGTAATGTACTCTTCTTGCCTTGGGTACACTGAGGAAATATTGATTGATGGATTGATTGATGGATTGATTGATTGATTGATTGCTGCTGTCTGCGGCAAAGTAGATATGGATAGTTCAGGTTAGGTAGATAAAGGTAGGCGCACTGCGGACAGCATAAGAGGTAGGTATGTAGCCAAGGTCGACTTTCTCAACGATCCGTTAAAAGAACAATCGCCGGATGGTAGGAGGTACATCGGTTCTTTCGGTGGAGTATAATCTCGATGTGTCAAAGTTACATAAGTTGATGGTTCCGTCACCCGTGGTAGAGTATTGTATTGACTTGGATACTTTTCTTTTTTTCTTCTCTGATATTCTGACATTCACCACATCTGTGCACGTGATGCCAAGGGGATCGGCAGCGAGGATCAACCATTATCCATACAACGAATCAACGAATGGGACAAAACGTAATGATAAGAATAACACCGATCCTAAGCGGGCACCGATACGGGGGCACATGATAAGTTGATGACAGAAAATGACCGCTAAGTGCAGTTATAAGCAAGACGGGGCCCCCTCCGGGCGCTCCCCCATCGCTATACGCAGTCCCAGGCGAATATCGGCGGCAGTTGGTGATGATTTGATCAAATCATGAGAAAGAGCGAGAGACGATTGCCATTATTATTTGCCAGGCGATTGCCACACTTGCCCAGTGTGCGATCGGATCCTTGGAATGCTCCCCTACGTAAAGTATATTTATACGGTATTCCCGCCTCTCTTGGTCTTTGTGTTCATTACTACATAACCTCTGTTCCTCTGTTCCTCTCCTCTGTGGCTAAACCAAAGCAGAGACTCCATACCCTTACATCCCCCATTTAGGCTGACCACGACGTGAACCACCACCACCACCACCACCACCACCACCACCACCGCCACCGCCGCCATGGCTCCCATCGCGATTGACGAGACGAGCAACGGCCACCACCCTAACGGCACACTGAACGCCAAAGCAGCCACCTTTACACCTTCCAACGGCTCGTCTGCATATCACGCCGCCTCTTCTCAGCAGGCAATTGAGTCTGAGGGCCAGTATGCCGCCCACAACTACCACCCGCTGCCCATCGTCTTCGCCCGGGCCAAGGGCGTTTCCGTGTGGGATCCGGAAGAGAAACACTACCTTGACTTTCTCTCCGCCTACTCAGCAGTGAACCAAGGGCATTGCCACCCCAAGCTCATCCAGGCACTCACGGACCAAGCCAGCCGCCTCACGCTCTCCAGCAGAGCATTCTACAACGATGTCTTCCCCAAGTTTGCTGAAAAGGTCACAAAGATGATGGGCTTTGAGATGGTGCTACCAATGAACACGGGAGCGGAGGCTGTCGAGACTGCAGTCAAAGTAGCGAGAAAGTGGGGTTACAAAGTGAAGGGCATTCCCAAGGATAAAGCGCTCGTCTTCAGTGTACAGGACAATTTCCACGGAAGGACATTTTCTGCAATCACAATGTCTTCAGACCCCGAGAGCAGGGACAACTACGGCCCATATCTGCCAGGTATTGGCTCTGTGAACCCAGACACGAACGAGCCAATTCCTTTTGGCGATGCGGATGCGCTGGAGGTGGTGCTGGACAAGTATGGCAAAGAGACTGCTGCTTTCCTGGTGGAGCCCATCCAAGGAGAGGCTGGTATCGTAGTGCCCGATGAGAGCTATCTGCAGAGAGTACGAGAGCTGTGCACAAAGCATAATGTACTTCTCATCTGTGATGAAATTCAAACAGGCATTGCACGTACAGGTCGTCTATTATGCCACGAATGGAGTGGTATCAAGCCAGACTTGGTCCTCCTCGGTAAGGCTATCAGTGGAGGCATGTATCCCGTTTCTGCTGTGCTGGGATCAAAGGAGATTCTGTTGACCATCGAGGCCGGTACTCATGGCAGCACGTATGGAGGTAATCCGCTGGGGAGTGCTGTTGCCATCAAGGCGCTGGAAATTGTCGAGGAGGAGCATCTGACGGAGCGAGCGGAGAAATTGGGACATGTCTTCCGTGATGGTATCAGCCAGATCATGAAGAGGAACGACATGATCCAGCTCGTGAGAGGCAAGGGTCTGCTCAATGCTATCGTGATTGACGAGTCGAAGACTGGCGGCAGGACTGCCTATCAGCTGTGCTTGCTCATGAAGGAGAAAGGCCTTTTGGTACGTGACATATCCCCTTGTTCTTCTGCTATGTTTGTTATGCTAACATGTGTTTCAGGCCAAGCCCACACACGAAAACATCATCCGTCTGGCACCTCCGCTCGTCATCACGGAAGAGGAGATCAAGTCTGCTCTGCAGATCATCGAGAGCGCCGTCAACGAGCTGCCGACGTGGGAGGCCGAGAAACAGCTTCAGCACATTCCCGAGATTGAGAAGAATGTGCACATTGGCATCGAGAACTAGGCAAAGCACACTTTTTGTGCTGGAGAACAAAAAGCCTTGAAATTGGCAAGTCACTGTATGATTCACGACTGGGTTGGCACGTTTACATATTTTGTGTCTTCTACTACTAGAAGCACTAGAAGCAGCAGCTAGATACCCTCGAGTCCACCCCTATAGCGCCTATAGCGGGCAACGATACAAGAGTGTTTCCCTTTTTTGGGGAGGGACGTGTCTTTTCTTTTGCCTAACGTCTCGAAAATCGCGTGCGAGTCTGTGCCAAGGCTTCATGGACAAAGTGAAGTTTGCAAAGTCCACTTCTCTCTTAAAGTTTGACAATACACAAAGCTCGCGACGACGTGATTTTTCTCTTCTCTTTTTGCTTTCTCCCCCTTTTGCTACCGGCAGCGCCAGGCTCGCCGCGCTCACTTGTCTTTGCAGGTTGAACTCACCTCGCCGCCGCCATGGCAGATCGGTCGTCCTCTTCTTCTTCTTCTCCTCCTCATTTTTCTCCTCCTTCTTCTCCTCCTCCTTCTTCTCCTCCTGCTCCTCCTCCTCATGCTCCTCCTCCTGCTCCTCCTCCTTCTCCTCCTCCTTCTCCTCCTCCTCCTCGTTCTCCTCGGCAATTGTCGAGGACTCCGAAGCGTGTGCGCTGGGCCGATGAGATCGGAGATGCGGCAGACAGCGACTCGGAATCACGAGAAGTTGTCTTCGAGGGCAGAGAAAGAAAGAACAGCAGCAACAACAACAACAACAACAACAATAACGCCGACGACGAGGACCCAACTTCAGCAGACGAAGAAGTCCCACCCACCAACACCTTCCAAGGCATAGTCCTCGCCGAACGCATCCTCACCCTCGTCTCCCCCCACGACCTCCTCATCAACGTCTCCCGCGTCTGCAAACGCTGGAACGAAATTCTCTCCACCTCGTCCATTCTCCAACAAAAACTTTTTCTCGCGCCCCAACCCGGTCCCACCGCTACCCTCCTCATCGACCTCGACGCCTTTTACAACAAGAACAACACCAACAATAACAACAACGAGAAAGCAAACCATCACCATCACCACAACTCGTACAAATCCATGCGATTCGTCCAATCCAACCACCCCAACCACCCTCCCATCCGAGTCCACCACAACCCTTTCATGACAAAAACGCTGATGAAAGATTTACGCGCGTGGGAAGGATATGCTTCACCCGGACATGCAGCGACAGGAGAAAATTTGCGGTTGGGAAAAGGCAGAGAGAAGACTTTGGCAGAGGCTGGGGCGACGTATTGTCAGATGTTGGCGTTTCAGCCGCCGGTTGTCAAGGTGCATTTTTTGTTGAGGGAGGGCGTGGGAGGTGAAGGTGAAGGTGAAGGTGAAGGTGAGGAGGAGGGTGAGGGTGGGGAGGGGAATGGGGGAAAGGGGAAGATGAGAGTGCATGTGGTGGAGAGGAAAGATGGGGTGGTGATTTGGGATTTGATTTTGAGAAAGGAGTTGAGGAGGGAGTTTAAGTGGATGGCGGCCGAGTGGGCTGTTTTGAGGAGAGGGAGGCGAGGTTAAGGGGGAGGAGAGGTTCGGACTGTACCTACTTGTTGTAGTCTGTGTGTACTCGAAAAGGCGTGACCGAAAGGAGGTTATTATGGAGGGGGTGACGCAAATACCTTTCTTTTGGCGTGCGTATAAGAATTGAGTTGAGTATATATATACATCAATCAATCAGCGTGTGTTGCAAAGCAAAAAGAAAAATCATCTTCAAATCAAAAACGCAAAATGGGAAATTCGAAATTCCAAATTCCAAATTCATTTTCTGGTGACTTTGAAAGATGAAGAAAGGACAAGAAACCAATAAATATTCTTGCGAGAAAAGAAAAGAAAAACTAAACCCTCAACCCCTCCAACGCAGTCCGCAAAGAAAATCCCTCATCCCCATCCTCCAAAGCCATAGCAATCTTATACCTCTCCCTCCCAACCAAGCACGCAAACTCGCCAGCAGCCCCCAGAGGGTCCTGCAGGCCACTCTTCGCCGCAAGACAAAAGTCGCCAACGCCGCCAGGGACTTTCCCCATTTCGGTAACAACCCAATGCAACAAAGCCTGGGGCGTAGGGCGCAGCTCCGGTTCAGGAATAATGGCTTTACGAATCAAACCGAGTAAATTCTCCGAGTAGTGGGTTTGCGCCCAGGGGCTGGTGGAATGGCCGGGTAAAATATATGTGTTGTTGATGTGAGACCAGATGGGCGTGGACTCTTTTTGTTCGGCGAGGGGGAAGGGTCCGTTGGTGAGGCGGAGGAGGATCATGCCTATGCCCCAGATCTGTTGTTTTTTTTTTTGATAAGTGATTGATAAGATGTTTAGGGGGGAGGAGGAAATGGGGAAGATCAACTTACGTTGGTGTGGGCGAGGAGTTTGACTCCGACGGGAGGTTCATTGGGGTCTTCTATGGCAGAGAGACCCATTTGCTCGGGAGCGAGATAGGGTCGTGTACCGGAGCGAGACCATTGATCCGGGTTCGTCGGATCTTGCGGAGAGGTTTCGAAAGCGAAGCCAAAGTCGGCCATTTTGGGAGTGGGATATCCGGGGAAAAAGCCGTTGGTGCTGGGGACATCGACAAAGACGTTTTCGGGCTTGATGTCGCGGTGGACAATTTGGCGCCAGCCGGGGATTGTCGTGTTGGCGATGACGGAACCCTTTTCCATAATGAGGCATTGTTCGACCAGTTTTTGGAAAATCATCCAAAGCATTGGTTCTGGGATGGGGAGATTTGCTCGCTTGTAGGTGTAGTAGAGTCGGTTCAGGTCGCCGTATGGGCCTGGGGTGTGGTAGTGTGATGTTATGTCAGTCATGTACTCCGAGTCTGCGCGATCTCTAGTAGAGGACGAGACTTACAGTAGTCCATCCGATACTCGACCCAATGCTCTTCCTCACTCCAAAGGTAGCTCCGATGATTCACAAAGGCCGTGTTGTCCTGTGCCCAACATTTGCGCTGCAGGTATGACTCCATTGGCAAGAAATCTCCGTCGCCGAATGTGTGCCAATATCGTGCCATACTCCATCGGGGCTCTTCCAGTTGTTCGCACTTGGAAACATGTCTCTGGTGAAGGGGTCAGTACCTACACATGTGTTGATGGCACATATTCACGCATTGTGCGCTACTCACATCGACTATGTTGCCTCTTTCGTCAAAGGCAAGCCACACCCACAATTGGACCGATTTGCCTAAACCCTCGTCGAGGTCGATGGCTGCCACCCAGATTTTCTTCTCGTCGATTTCGTCAATGAACATGGAGAGGGTTGCGGCGTCCATAGTCTTTTTCATGCGAGCCTTGAACTCGGGAGAAGTGCAGACGGTGGCGACGAGATCCCATTGACCACTGTCGACGTGAGAAGCTTCTCCTGCTTTCGCCGCCGAGAGGTTTGCATCGGTTTTGGGGGCGAAGACATGTTCCAGTCCGAAATCCACGTAGGTCTGCATCAACCTCTCCAAGGTCACCCGATAGCTTTTGATGGCGTAAATGTAGGCGCCCAGGACGCGCATGTACGCAGCCAACTCGTTGACCTCGACATCGTCCAGCTCATCCACGTGCTTGGCCAGCAGCGGAGCCCATTTGGAGTCCCAATCTCTGTCCTTGATGTGCGTTTCCCACACGTCTGCCATTTCCAGTCCGATGGCTTTGGCTTCCTCCATGCTCTCTATCCGCGTCCGGAACTTGTTCTGATCCGGTGTTGGGATATCATTTTTCCAGATCGCTTTGGCCTGTTTCCTATGCTGTTCTCGTCGTGCTTCATCTGCGAAGAAGCCAAGGGCCCACTCTAGGTGTTTACTATATACTGGGTCGGTCGCCATAATCTGTATCGACGCGGGTGTTCTGCAAAAGCGAAAGTGCCCGTCAAGGTAGAGACTGTGGAGCTTGCAGACGGAGTAGATAATAGCTGTGTATGCTGCATTCTTTATTCTTTCTGCTACAATGTGTGAATCCGGCGTCGAGGGTCCGTTTATGTCGACAAGAACAAAGGGGTCATCACCCAACTACATGTAGGTAGTCGGGATGTATCCCATCTTGCTCGCTCTCATCCTCATCCTCATCCTCATCTTGCTCCCATCGTGCTCCCCCTCCGCCCTGAATCCCATTCTGATCTCATCTTGTTCCCATCTGGATTCCATCTTGTTCCCATCTGGATTCCATCTTGATCGCATCTTGGCCTCATCTTGATCAGTGTGCGGCCAGGAAAGTGAGTATGTGGCTCGCTCGGTGTAGCATGCGTTCGCTCCCAGGTGAAGGCTCCCTATCCAGCATTGTCCCGATGCTTGCCCAGTGGAACATCATCGTGGTGAAAAGGGATGAAGCCGCTTGGTAGACAGTGCATGTCAGGACGAGGTATAGCATTCCACGGCTACAGCCGATAGCCGCCCGTGTTTGTGAAGACTACTGCCGGGGTCCTATACCGCAGAATTCATGTGCGGACCGTTGTCTCGAATCTCGACCTTCGATAGGCCCGTTATTGCTAATAAGCGCGTGTTATCGGTTTCCCACAGGATAAACGGAAAGTCGGAAACCCATTGAGAGATCTTTTACTGATATGTAGACGAGTTCCTCGGCTAGATACAATACCATAGTAACCCTACCATACCATACCATACCATACCTACCCTCACCTTCACACCTGCAGCTGCTCTTGCATCTTGCTTCAAATCTCGTAATTCTGACTGACAACACACAGAATTGGGCTCCTCCTCCTCCTCCTCCTCCTCCTCCTCCTCCTCCTTAGCTCCAACATCCACAACAACAACATTGAACATCCCAAAACTCAACAACCACAAAAGATTAATTCCGCATCACCATCATCATCAGATATCACCCATAACAGATCCAGCAAAACATCATCAACAATGCATCTCCTCTCCACCGCCCTCTCCTTGGCCCTTCTCCGCCTCGCAACAGCAGTAGCAGTAGCAGTACCCGATCCCATGCCCGCTGCCGTCCTACTCAAGCGACAAGACACATCCTCCTCCTCCTCCTCCTCCTCCTCCTCCTCCAACACCACCACAGCAACGACGACCACAACATCGTCCGCAGACACCATGATGACCACGCCCGAACCAGAAATCTACACTGGAGTTTTCAACGCCGGAGGTATCGGAGCCGGAATCTACAGTTTGACTTCTGCATCAGGTAAAACACATTCACCACATCCACCACCACAACAACAACACCCACCTCACCTCACCTCACACCACACCACACATCAATTTCACTAACCCAAAAAAACCCCTTCTCATCTAGGCATCGTCGCAATCGCAGGCCACTCACTATCCGCCGGAGGCGGCGACGCCGTCGTCGGCGGAGTGCGAGTTTCCGTCGCCAGTGGCGGCGAAGTTGTGGCTGGCGGGAGTACAATCAGATTGGTGGAAATGACTGAGATGCCTACGACTACTACTACTGCTGCTGCGGCTGCGGCTACAACGACATCAACGAGAGGAGGAAGTTCGACTGCGACTGGTGCTGCTACTGCTTCGCCGACGACGACGAGTTCGGGTGCGGCTCCTCCTGCTGCTCCTGCTGCTGCTGGGTTGGGGAAGAATGTGGTGGGTTTGGCTGTGCTGGGAGGTTTGGGGGCGTTTTTACTTTGAGCGTAGGAAGCATTTTATGCGGAACTACGGCTTTTTTTTCTCGCGCAGCATTGGACTTCAGAGAGAGAGAGAGAGCGCGAGAGATGCTTGTTTACTGCCATCTTGAGCGTTTTTGTGGCGAATGAGCGCTTCTGATTCCCCTGCTGCGTAACGAGGGTCATGAAGGAATGAGTGCATTGCATGAACATCAGATGAGAGTCAGTCGTAGAGTTATAATGACGGAATAGCATCAGAGACTTGGCCTTTTTGAATTCCTGTGCCCCATTTTCGATATTATACCATGCCTGCCATCGACGCCATCGCTAATGGTTGGTTGGTTGGTGCATTGCATTGTCAAAGTGCCTTGCCAAATGGATGAGCTTCGCGCTGTCCACTATGACGCCGCGATTGCTTTGGCTCTCGCTCTCTTGAGCTCACATCCAGAAATTGGGCGTGTTCTGAGCGGCTCCAGCACCTTGCTTCTCAGGCAGCGCGCGTGCTTGCCTGTGCCATTCTTCTCCTGCCGTTGAATCTTCATCACCGCCACCTCCTTCTCCTACTCCTCCAATCTCACTACCTGCCAAAGCCACCAGGCCCAGGAGGGAATCCTCTACCACCGGGCGGAGGCTGAAAGCCCGGCGGCGCAAACCCTGGAGGTCCACCCGGAGGAAAACCAGCAGGCGGTCCAAAGCCAGGAGGTCCACCTCTTCCCGGGAATCCTCCCGGAGGTCCAAAACCCGCACCTGGGAAACCGGGTCCACCCACACCCACAGCTGGTCCTTGTAGTCCAATACCTGCACCTCTGCCCGCGGGTTTCGCAAGCCCGGGACCTGCTTGCACCACTCCTGCAGCGGGTCCTCCACCTGGTGCGCTCTGTCCGAGTCGAGCAGAGGGATCTGCTGGAGGGGGTCCATCGACGGAGCAGGAGACAATGTTTGCGCCGCGGACAATGGCGAGCCCGAGAGATCGCTTTTCTTCTGTTTCGACTGTTTGACCGCTTGTTGTTGCGCCTGGTGCGCCGCCTTGCTTTGCCTTTCTCTTCACTTTGCGGAACTCTTCGCAATCTGCTAGAACGAGGTTCATGTGCTGTGACGAATCAGCTTCTCTTGCTCGTACTAGTTGTAGTTGTATTGAGGATGTGTATACCTTGTCAAAGGCGAGCATTTGTCCCACTAGCTGTCTTCCATCGTTTGTTGTTGCGCGCATTCGGTAGTTGATCTGGAAGAGTTGTGAGTGAGAGCGTGGGACTGTCGCGTCGGGGTAGTACTCACGAAGCCTTGCTATTCATCACATCAGCGAGCTGTTTCTGTCAACGCAGGACTCCTTTTGGGGAGTGTTTCTGGTAGACTTACCATCTTGCCCTGCTTCTGCTGGGACGCCATATTGGCCGGGTCGCGTGCCTCAGCACGACTTCAGCTCGAGGAGGGATATTTTCCGTAAGGAATATGTGCGCGATCAAAAGACAGTGATAGAGCCAACCGTGGTGGAGATGGTGGAGTGTCTTCTTTCGCGTCGCATGTGAGAGAATGCTTCGAAGTTATGGACGCGGAAGGGTCCGCTAGCGCGTTCCCTCGTCGCCAAGACCACCCACACTAATTGCATTCCCACCTCGAACTTCTCTTGCGCACGAAACAGCATCGCTCATACTAACCCTACAGCCATCGCCAGGACGTGAAGACCGTCTCACTAGCACAATGGTGAGTACGCCCGCCAGCATGCGCACCTCTCTACGACTGCACCCGACCTGAAAATATGGTCACTTGTTCGTCGACAAGAGGTGTACGGTACGAGAGAGGAAGTGCATCTGCTAATGCAACCATGTTTTTCGATGTATAGGCACCAGCACAGAACCAGCCCGAGGGCACCAAGGACAAGAGCTCCAACCCTATGCGTGAGCTGCGCATCCAAAAGCTCGTCCTCAACATCTCCGTCGGCGAGTCTGGTGACAGACTTACGCGTGCCGCCAAGGTGCTCGAGCAGTTGAGCGGTCAGACTCCAGTCTACAGTGCGTACTACCCCCATACTCAGGAGGAGAGGATGTGGAAAAGGTCAAAGGAGAGAGGCTGATGGGGATGGTTCACAGGCAAGGCCCGCTACACCGTCCGAACCTTCGGTATCCGTCGTAACGAGAAGATCGCTGTTCACGTCACTGTCCGTGGCCCCAAGGCCGAGGAGATTCTCGAGCGTGGCCTCAAGGTCAAGGAATACGAGCTCCGCAAGCGCAACTTCTCCGAGACGGGCAACTTCGGTTTCGGTATCTCTGAGCACATCGATCTCGGCATCAAGTACGACCCGGCCATTGGTATCTACGGAATGGACTTCTACTGCTGCATGTGCGTACACACCGTGATGGGAAGGACCAGCGATGGCAAGGACAAAGTACTGACATGTTGCGCAGGACCCGCCCAGGCGAGCGCGTCGCCAAGCGTCGCCGATCCAAGACCAGAATCGGTGCCTCGCACAAGATCGACCGCGACGAGACCGTCAAGTGGTACAAGAACCGCTTCGAGGGTATTGTGAGGTAAACGCTGTCAGTCAAGAGACGGTGTTGAAGAAAATCTTGATGAAAAAAAGCATGGGAAACTGGCACAGCAAGAGTTCGAGTAGATACCCAAACAGACACAGATGGCCTATCGAAGCTCTCTCCTTGCAAGCATGAGCAAGATCAATTCAATGGAGGCTTCACCACTGCGTGAATTTGCCGTTTAACCATTCGATCGCTGCCTCACTGCATATGTCTTTTTTCATATCAACTGCTGCTGCTTGAACAGCGTGGCTCTTGAATCCAGGTAGGCTTGTACCACGTCCTTCTTCTTCTTCTTCAGCAGCTCTGAGGCGTGCCCGAGGTACAGTAGATGTATGAGTCGGAGAGCACAAGGGAGCGAGACACGAGATGAGAAGAGTAGCGATGATGCGCGCTGATTGGTGCATACCTACGTAAGTATCGAGTGATCTGCGATCACCTCACAGACACGTCATGGGTGGCTTAGTGGTACATGTACATGCTGTGATGTTGTTGTTGTTGTTGTTGTCAACACAAACTCTACTTTGACCTCATCGTACTAGCCCAGACGCACGCCCAGATATGGCTCCCCAAATCTTCATGTGAGTGCGTGCTGCGCAGAGGCACTCTCCATCCTTGGCCACTGACAGCGCTGACAGTACCGGTATCACGGGATATATCGCTGGCGATGCATTCTACGCCATCCACAAGGCTCACCCAGACTACAAATATGTCGCCTTGATCCGCACTGAAGAGAAGGCCGGCAAGGTTCGAGCGGCCTATCCCGATGTTCGGGTGGTCATCGGCAGCTTGGACGACAGCGCCATCATCGAGGAGGAGTCTGCCAAGGCAGATATTGTGCTCCGTAATTCGAGCCCTGGGCCCCTTTCGTATTGGAAGCAAAAAGGCCACACCGCTGATATGTCGTGGTAGATGCCGCCGATGCCTCGGATCACCAAGGCGCCGCCACGGCAATCGCAGCGGGTTTGCTGCGAGGTCACAGTGCACACAAGCCCGGCTTTTGGCTGCACACTGGCGGCACGGGTATCCTAACCTACTTTGACTCCAGCAAGGAACGCTTTGGTGAAGACCCCGAACGCGAGTTCAATGACTATTCTGGTGTCAAAGAACTGACCACCCTTCCTGATGAGGCCTTTCATCGCAATGTCGTAAGTCGTCCCCGACCATCATCTGCCACTGTGCACACCATTGACGTAGACTTTTTTTTTTTTTTTTTTTTTGTCCCAGGACAAAATCGTTCTTGAAGCAGGCACAAAGCACGGCGATGTGATCAAGACTGCTTTGGTTTGCCCGCCAACCATCTATGGCCGTGGACGCGGCCCGGTCTCCGGACGCGGAAGGCAGGCATACGAGCTGACCAAAACCATCTTGCAAAAAGGCTATGCCCCCATCATCGGCCAAGGCAGAGCCCACTGGGACAACGTACACATTCACGATCTATCCGAGGTCTTTCTTGCTCTAGTCGATGCTGCCGTGCAAAAGAAACTCGACTCAGAAATATGGGGTGAAAGGGGCTACTTCTTCGTCGCAAACGGCCGACATGTCTGGGGAGATTTGTCCCGGCTGATCGCGAGAAAGGCAGCAGACGCCGGTCACATTCCCAAAGACTTCAAAGAACAAAAGCTCAGCAAAGATGAAGCATGGGACCTAGCAGACTTCCAAGCTCTGAGCTGGGGATTGAATTCACAGGGCAAAGCCGAACGAGCGCGCAAAGTACTGGGGTGGCAGCCGAGAGAGATTAGCCTGGAAGATGAGGTGCCGGCGATTGTGGAACAGGAGAAGAAGAGGCTCTCGTGAGCAACAACAGCAACAAGCACAATGACAAGAGATGAACAGACGGTGCTCGGCTTCCGACTGCAGTGTACGAGTTCGCGCAGTCCGCCTTGACGAGAGTGCCTTATTGAGCACAGAATAAGTCGCTTGCGGGCTTGAAGAGAATTATGTCCTGCGTGGTCAGATGAGGTTAGCAGCGACGAGAGAAGGATGTGACCCGGAGCGCCAGTTCCCAAGACCTGCTTATTCCGATGTCGAATATTCACGAAATGAGCTGAAAGACGTCTTGTAACAGACCTTTTGCCCGCTTTCATCTGATCACATGACGCTTTTTTCCCAAAAAGAAACTTCATAATTCATTCTTCTCGTTTGAATCTCGTATATTCATTGAAATCTGTACAATCATATACAAACACACCATTCCATCCCATCCTCATCTCTCCCCTCTCTTTCTTCTCTTTCTTCCTCTTCTTCTTATTCCCCTTCTTCTGATTTCCCTCCCCTCCAACCCACCCTACCTCACCACTCTCCCACTCTCCACCTCCTCTCTCACTCTCCCCATCAATCTCATCCATCGTTAAAATATCTACAACAATCAAAAAAAAACCCCTCATTCCCATCCTCAACCATTCCCCCTCAAACCCCCAAAAATATATCCCCCCAAAAGATCAAGAAAGAAAAAAGAAAAACGCAAAAACGCAAAAAAAGAAAAAAGAAAAGAAAAAAGAAAAATTTTCCCCCAATCAAAACCCACAAACCCCACTCCCCTGAACTTTCCCCCAAGGATAAAACACCAAAACCGCCCCCCTGGTAATCGTAACTCCCAAATTCCCTCGACTATCCGTCTTGAGCACCTGACACGAGAAAATTTCCAACAAGGACATTTCCGGTGTAAAACCACTTGCTGTGGAAGATAGTGTGATTGTTGTTGTTGTTGTTGATTCCTCGGAACTGGAGGAGGAGGAGGAGAAGGAGGAGGAGTCATCGAGATTATTCACGATGCAAACAGTTTGTCTCCCCACAGGACCTTTTCGCAACGAGAGGATTTGTTCTGTAATAGCTGTCGGGCGGGAAGGGGAGAGGAGGTAGGATTCGTTATCGTTGTTGTCGTCGTCGTCGTCATTGTCGTCGTCGTTATCGTTATCGTTTCCAGAGGAGGAGGATGAGGAGGAGGAGGATGAGGAGGAGGATGATGCAGCAGAGGCCTGAAAAATCGCCCAAGAACGAATCTGATTCAACTTTTGCACATGTTGATACAATTTCGTATTTCTCTCAAACCCTTTCAACCACAAGGCTTCGCGATTTTCTGGGACAATGGTGCCTGGCAAAAATTGTTCTTGGCCTTGGTATAGAATGGGGATTCCATCTGAGAGGAATTGGAAAGCGAGAGCGTTTTGGATGCGGACGAGAGAGGAAGAGGGATTGTTGTTGGTGAAAAGAGAAGGTAAACGGGGATTATCGTGATTTTCGGTGAAAATTCCCATTAGAGAAGTGTCTGGGCAGGTGGACTGGAGCCAATGGATATTGTTTGCCAGACGGGACATGGATGTTGAAGATGAAGAAGTTGAAGAAGAAGAGGGACCTTGAAAGGTTTCGATGATCCAGTAGTATGCAGCATAATTCATCAGACCAGAGAGATAATTCTGATAAGGGCAGAGGACATTAGGATTCCCGTGCCAGACTTCGCCGAGGACATGAATTCCACCAGCTGCGGATTGGAAGCCCGCCCAAAAGCTAGGAGAGACTTCGTAAGCGGTGTCGATGCGGAGGCCGTCGATGGAGTATCGGGAGACGATTTGGCTGATCCATTGATACCACATGTTTGCAACGACGGAGTCCTCGGTTCGCAGATCCGGAAGGGAAACGGTGTTGGAGCCCATCCAGCAGTATTCGACCGAGTTGATGTCATCGTAGTCGATTTCGCAGGGCGTGTGGAAGTAGGACTTTTTGTTAAAGGGGTTGAATTGGCTGTAGTCGACCGTCGTCCGCGAGGAGAAGGATGCCATGTGATTGGGCACGACGTCGACCATGAGATACATGCCTCGTTTGTGCAGCTCGTCGGACAGCGCTTTCAGATCTTCCTCGGTGCCGAATTGGGAGTTGACGGAATAGAGATCTTGCGCCCAGTAGCCATGGTAGGAGTTGCCATCTTCGCTCGATTGGACCTTGTTCTTGACGATGGGACTGATCCAGACCTGATGCAGGAACAGACATTAGAACCGAGAAAGAGACCTCTCAGTGAAACAATCCGTTCTTACCGCAGTGAAGCCCATCTGTTGAATGTAATCCAGTTGATTGATGAGCCCGATCCAAGTGCCACCGCAGTACTCATCCAGATCGCACGGTGCCGTCGTCGACCCATCACTCCGTGCAAACCGGTCGGTCATGACCTGATAGATCGACTGCCTCCTCCATTCGGCTGGAGTGAGACAATTCGCCAAGACAACGCAGGCGAGGACGGTGGACAGGAAACCAATAGGGGACGGCATGGCGAAAGTGCGGAAAACAGGCGACGGGGAAAAATAAAGACGAGAACGAGTCACTGGAATGTATTGGAGGGGGGGAGGGGGGCTCCGCCCTTTCAAGTAGAAAATCAAATGTGCATGTTACAACATACCCGTTGTTGCTATGGAGAGATCACCGGTTCAAAATAAAAGAAAAAGGTGTAACGAAACTTCTGGTCAACTGTTCGCGAATGGCGCAGTCTGATGGTGTTGTTCGTGCGAATCAGTTTTTGTCAGGTTTCTTCCACTGGTGGGGAGGCGTATGCAGAGAGGTTGGGGGCTCTTGTGGTTCAGCCAGTGGGTAGTGGTAGTGGTAGTGGTGGTGGTGGTGGTAGTCGTGGTGGGTGTCAGGGCTATTCACTTGCGCAGATGGAGCCAGCCGGCACAGGGAAAAGATCCGAATTGGTGGGAATGATTCAACCTGGAAGGAATGCTACCTACAATATGGTTGCGATCTGGTGCCAATCCGAGATGCCGGGATGTGATGACATGAGAGATGTGACTTGCCATGCGGGAGCCTGACCAGGTCCAGGTCAGCATACCATTACCAGCAAAAACACCTGGCGAGTCCAGACTTGGTCCGGTATGGATAGAAAGGGCTTTCGCACAGCCCCCTTGGCCACAACCATCATATTTGATTGATCGCGTGCCCATCGCACATCGTGACCTCGAACACTTCTCTCTCAGATATGGAATTACCAGCACATGCCCGACCGACCATTCACGTGCCCCGTCTCTTTTCCTTTCCTTTCTTGTTTTCTTTTTTCCCTTTTTTTCCTTTCCTTTTCTTCTCTTCTCATCTTTCTTCCTTTTTCGGACAGGTGCATTGATATGCTGTAGGTTTCATCCCAAGGAGCAACAACAACATTCCTGGCTTTGTTCTCTTATCCGATTCATTCCTGCGCCGAGAAATGTGACCCGGACATGTCCGTATCGATGAGGATTGTGGAAAGACAATAACCTGACAATCAACACAATGTCAGATGCAAATGCTCTAAGCGCCAATGTTCCGACTTACCTTAGTCATATTGATCCACTCTCAAAGTCTCGTGTCGTTCATCTGTCGATCAGCGTGATGTAGAGAACCACCAGTACAAGTGCCGTAGGCGTGGGGGGGACTGCTTTCGTTTGGACCAGATATAGGTACATGTAAGCACTCGAGGTAAACGGCTGTAGGTACGTGTACCCAGGTTGCGTTGCTACCTCACCTGGTCTATCCCTTCCATTCTGCCCCCGCAGACACTCGTCCGTATATACATTTCGACTCTCCCTCTCCCTCTCCCTCCTCTTTCAGGCCTAGTATAGGTGGTACCTATACTCCTTCATGCAAAAGGAAATGAATGCAACGCACACAAAACGTTCAATATCATCTATGCGCACGTCTCTCATCTTCGCTTGAACGCTCGTCATCAAAAAAGAAAGAAAAAAAAATCACATAGCAGATTCCTCGACTCAATATACAGAGCATCCCGCAGGCGCATTCGCTCTCCGGAAAGCATCGCCAAAGAAAGACTGCATCGCAGTATAGTGGAATAGGATTCCGCCCAGCACGGCGAAGTGCCAGATGTTATGACTACCACCGAGATAGTCGAACCAACCAGGCAGAAACCGCTCCGGGATCTTGGCGGCATATAACACGGCACCAGAGAAGTAGACCAGGACACTCTTCAGTATGGGCGCATAAAAGTATAACGTCGCCAACCAACCTCGCTCGACAGTCAACTGCGCCATAGGCAGGAAGCCCGTGAGTGCCAGCGAGACGTAGAACCCCACACGTGCCCAGGCCATGTCTGCTCGGTTGAATGTCGGTTGCCAGGGGAGAATGATGCCTCCGATGCCCAGGGCAAATGTCAAAGACATGTACACCCATCGGCTGACAGGTTCGCAGTAAAATGCTGTGTATTCTGTCGTCATGATACTAGCCGCGACGAGTAAAGAGATACCGGTGTAGTCGACGCACGCAAAGCGCTCCATGAGTGTCTGATTGGAGATGGAAGACATGGCGTGCCACATGGTCGAGCAGACGAGGCATTTGCACGCCGCAAAGAAAAAAGCGCCTGCAATGACAATGTCGAATGCCGTGGCGTCAGTGAAAGCCGGTGTCGAAGGATATATCCAAAATGCAATCGCCAGGACGACGATGAGGCCGATTGCATGCGACCAGATATTCACAAATTCGTTCGACAGTGTGAAGCAGGAGGTGACGCACTGCAGCTTGTTCTCCGAAAAGCGATAGCCCGACAAGATGTACGGATTCACACGCCATGGCTCGGGGAGCATGTCATAGGTGATGACTCCGTGCTTTCGCGCATGTCCGAGGGCAACCTCGATCTTCATCTTCATGTGTTCTTTCGCTCTACGTGCTGCGTCGGCTCCCTCGAGCATGAGATGACTGGCTTTGGAGGCCGTTTCGTCCATGTAGGCTATTCCCGAGTCGAGCATTTGGTGGGCTGTGGCCATGGCCCCCTTCTCACGAAGATGATACGCTCGTTGCTCTAATGCAGCGAGGTGTTCTTCCAGCATATTCACACCTTCTTGCACCTTCGCCTCCAGTGTCTCACGCTTCGCCAATGCATCTTTGTACTGTGCCTCCAATGCGTCTACGAAAGCCTTGTGCCGCCTTCGACCCGACTCTCGCATTCCATCATACTCTTTCATACATCGCTGGTGAATGGCCGTCAAGGTGTCAAAGACGGTCGTGACTCCAGCATCGAATTTGAGATGGCCATACTCCTCCACCATGGCCAATCTCTTTCCCAGATCGCTGAGGAAGTCGTCAATGACAATTTGCACATTGTCGCGCTCAGAGCTCCATGATCGCGGATTGTAACTGGAGTGCCTCCTCCTCTTCCTCGACCGCTCGAGCTCCGTATCGAATTGAGCGCCGGAAGTAGTGCCGAGAGTCGGCTCCTCACAAGACTCTGTTATGGTCGCGGTGCCACTCCTCGAAGTACAGTAGGTCGTTTGCGTCATGCTCGTGCTACCGTTGTCAATGGCTTTTGTACCTGGGGGTGGTGGTGGTGGTGGCTGTGGTGGTGTAACAATGGTATGCCCCTCCAGATATCGGCGTGCAGGCGGCGGGTGTTGGTGTATTAGTCAGGTGATGGGTGTTTGTCGTTTGAGTGTAGATGAGGTAGTTTTTGGGCCTTGGTGATTTACCTGTTCGAAGGTTGGTATCAAGTGGCAGAGGGAGAGAGTCGGTAGGAGGTAAGGACGGTCAGGTCAGGGCGTTGAGAGACAGAGAGAGGGGCAAGGCATGTGGAGTGGAACAAACGAGAGGCAGAGGCTGAGGCAGAAGGTTCCGGTGTTTGAGTGGGTCTTGCAAACACATTCATTTGATTGGTTGGGCATCGCTACGAGGTACTGCCTTCTTACCTGAGGCACTGGTGTCGTCAGAGTGGATCCCCCATCTCGGGCCGTGCTTCTTCAGGGTCCATCAACACTTTTAGTGACTTTTACACTTCCGTGCCTTTTGGAACCTTCTCGTATGCCGCCTTGATCTCAGGCAACCCTCCAACCTGCTCCACCCACTTCTTCACGCTGGGGTACGAGTCTAAGCTCAGACCTGCGTAACCGTGTTGATACACCCAAGCGTAGAAATGGAGATCGACCGCCGAAGGTGTCGAGCCCGGAAGAATGTACGGTCCACCGTGCTTCTTCAGCTGGCCGTCGAGCACGCCAAAGCAACGATACGCTTGCTCTTCGTACCGCTTCAAGGCATCGTCGTTCTTTTGAGCGTTGTAATGCTTGAACCAGTTTACCTGGCCTGCAATCGCCATCATCAGCATATAACATTCATGGAGAGAGAGAGAGAGAGAGAGAGAGAGGAGGGGAGGGAGAGACGAGAGAGAGAGAGAGGAGGAGAGAGAGGAGGAGAGAGTAGAGAGGAGGAGAGAGGAGGAGAGAGGAGGAGGAGGAGAGA
>JH792580.1:17000-33042 GCA_000291705.1 Sphaerulina populicola P02.02b | reverse complement strand
GAGAGAGAGGGAGAGAGAGAGGGAGAGAGAGTGAGAGGGAGAGAGAGGGAGAGAGAGGGAGAGGGAGAGAGAGACACAGAGAGAGAGATAGAGAGAGAGAGGATCGATTCGAGCACACTTACCCATCATAGGGCCCAAGGTAGACACGAGAAAGTACTCCCACTTCTCAAAATCCACCACATCTTGCTCAGAAGTACCGCGCGGACCCAGCTTGTTCTGCTTGTCGTACACTCGGCGAATGTAGTTCATCACCGCGCCAGACTCCCAACTGGTCACTCCCGTATTCGGGTCTTCGAGAGCGGGGACCCGGCCATTCTCGTTGATCTTGAGGAAGTCGGGGCCTTTGACACCATTCTTAGCTTCGCCGAATTGCCATAGTTTGACTTGGTAAGGCACGTTCAGAAGTTCCAGAGCTGCGGCAATCTTGTATGGGTTTGGTCCAGTACCATGGGCATGGAGAATGAGTGGTTGAATGTTTCCAGACATGTTTATTTGTGAGTTTGTACAAGATGGAACCCGTAGATGAGTATGTACTGCTGGGTGGGGATGAGTGAGTGGACGAGGTGACAATCATATAATGTTCGCAGAAGGGGATCTAGGTACATGTAATAAGTAGGCTGCTATTGCGTCAGAGGGGTGGGGAGTCGGGTAAGGTACATGTATTTGGAAGGCATTCGATTGTCATCTATAATCTCAGGTATGTACAGGCTGTGGTAACACTACCTGCTGCACGAAGTGTGGCCGGGAGGATGTAGGTAAGAGGTAGCAGGTAGCAGGGGCAGATTTGACTCTACATTTCCGTCGATATGGATTATGGAATACGGCGTCCATGTGTCCATGTGACCATGTCCTTTGGGAGGCCATCATACTACCACCTCGAGGCTGCGCTTGCGTATCCGAGCCGAGAGCGGGAGTTTTGGTGGCGTTGGACTGTTGGTGTTGGTAATCAATTGCTGCCGTCGGCACTCGCCCGGAGGGCCGAAGGAAGACCTTGCCATACCTTCAAGCTTTCTCATCCTTGCCGATACATCAACATCACCTCGCCCCGCTAGAACTCCGCTGTCATCAAACGTGTGTCCAACGTGGTATGGCATGGTAGACTCTCCCTCTCCAAATCGAGTCTGCATTGGTCGATTCAGCATGACTGCATTATCGCCATTGGCGATAGGCATGCGCTTTCTTTCCACTGCCATGTCATGGCTCGTATATTTGAGAGAATTGGAATCTTCTAGAAAGAATGGTAGAGATTTGATCGGCTTTTGACTGATTTTGTGCAGATACCTATGTATTCGGATATGTCGACAATATTTTCTCAGATAGGTAGTCACGTAAATAAATGGAAGACATCTACATAAGCTCAACATCCATCTTACGTAGTCCTCGAGTTATCAATTCTCGTGACCAAAATGTCCGTAGCACCAATCGACTGTAACTCATCCATGACATCCGCAATAGCTTTTTTCAACACCATAGCCTGCACCGCAACCCAACCTTCCTCCTCGAGGGAATTCACCGTCGGGGCTCTTTTGCCCGGCGTAATACTGCGAGCGCGATCCAAGTTCTTTCGCTCCACGTTGTACGTGCACAAGACGTATTTTTGCGCAGTAATGACTCCGCGGATTCGGTTGGCGATGATTTCTACGAGTTTGGGGTCCGAAGGGTGTTTGGAACGGATCAGGACTGCCGTGGATTCTACTACTGTGGCAATGGCTTTAAGTCCTGCCGCACGCATCGTCTCGCCGGATTCGACGAGATCAACGATTCCGTCTGCAACGCCGAGGGCACATGCGGCTTCGACACTGCCGCCAACGAATTTGATGTGAGTGCGGAGTTTGGGCTTTCCGGAGGAGTCGCCAGGGGTGGATCCATTGGCTTGGGAGTCGTTAATCTCGAGTTTGCGGAAGAATTCTTCAGTCAAGCCAGTAAAACTAGTCACGACGTTTCTGCCCACAAGCTGCTCGGGTGTTTGGATGTCACCCTTCTCGGGTACTTGGATTTGCAGCTTGCATCGTCCAAACTCCAGGTCCATGATCTCTTCAATCCCGTGGGTTTCGGTGGCAGGCGTTACAGCTTCATGCTCAGCAACTGTGTCTCGTCCAGTGATTCCCAGATCGACTCTGCCTTCTCCCACAAAAGTTGGGATATCTGCTGCGGGAAGGAAAACGAGTGCCACAGGGTGATTCTTGACGAGTGCAATGTCCAATCTGTTGTGCCTGTGGAACTGGATATCAGATCCGGCGAGCAGGTCGAGAACTGCTTGGTTCAAACGTCCTTTTTTCGGAACAGCAAAGAGCAGCCGATCATTGAGGCTGGCGAGGCTGTTAGTCAACGTCGGTAGAGACCGAGTGAATCGCCTTTGTACTCCTAGTCGTGGTGCAACATCGTGGTGATGTATCTCCATTGTGATACAAGGTGGAGAAGAGGAACGGAACGTACTGATTGACGAGATCCATGATGTACTGGGAACTAGAGTCTTAAGGAAAGCCGAGGAGGTGAGCACAGGGTACGACCGAGCGAGCGGTATGCGTTGTGATGAGAGGAGCGTTTGTTCTTGTGTACCGTATTTAGGAGGTAGTGTAGTAGTGAGACTGGTATCGGCTGCTGGACTCTTGACAGGTCGAACAGCCTATCGTGGACATACACAACAGTAGCGAATACCGAGCTCTGGGCTTCAGCCGGACAGCGGCAGAGTTTGCTATCCTCCTACTGACGTGCTGTGGAACATCAGTCATACAAAAGTTTTTCGCGGAAATCATGCCTCAGGTTGTAGTATAACGGCCCGGCTGTTGTTCCGTTGTGCGAAGTTCCGTGCCAAGTGATTCTTCGAATTTCAAAGTGGAAGGCACATACATACCGCCAGTACCGTAACAGATCAGCCGTCCGACCATCTCGCATCACGATCACGCCAATCACCACCGACAACCCGTCAAACTGATCATACAACTGCAAAGATGGATTCCGCAAAGTCAGTCGCATGCATAGGCGCGAGACGGAGGACGAAATACTGACTGATTGTGCGCAGGGTCCCAGTCAAGCTCGTGAAGGTCATTAAGGTCCTCGGCCGCACCGGTATGCAATCACCAAGACACGGGAGGAAGGGACAAGAAGAGGAAAAAGAAGAAGAAGGAGGAGAAGATGAGGAAAAATAACGGGAAGAGGAAGAATACGAAGAAGAAGGACAAATCTGACAGAATACAGGCTCTCGTGGAGGTGTTTGCCAGGTCCGCGTCGAGTTCATGGACGATACCACCCGTAGCATTATCCGCAACGTCAAGGGACCAGGTAAGAGAAAGCACTGCAGCGCACTGGAAACTATGGACAAGAGACTGATTATGCGCACAGTCCGTGAGGACGACATCCTCTGCCTCCTCGAATCTGAGCGTGAGGCCCGCAGACTGAGATAAGCGTGGAGGACAAAGCAAAACAACCTTGGAGCGGAGCCGGAATACGATGGCGGTCACGATCTGAGGACACTTCCAGCGCGGTGCCGCGGTAGCACCTGGCGTTATGGCATCGGCATGGGCATCTATGCAGTGGTAGAGATCACAGCGAAAGTCTTCACAAAATGCGAATCGGTTTACGCCAGTTTTGAGCTCCAAATCTAGCACCATGCAGCTATTCTTCCGTTCCAATACCCAAAGACCGGTCTTAATTGTGAGATGGAAGTACATGTCGTGTAGAAATGATGTCGTGATACGCCGGCCACTTGGGGCGTCTGTGCAAAGTGTTTGCCTGCCGGACGACGAATAATGATCTTCTCTATACGCTCTCTACACGACAAGCTACAGCTTCATCGTCAAGGGACATGAAGACCAGATCGCAGCCGTAGGTATATAGACCACGACTCTGCAGGGCTTGCCGCCACTGCGAAAATGACAATGAGATCTCATCGGCGTGCTATCATGTTCATCTGCATGTCCCTCTGGGTATGAATCTAATAAGCTGCTGTACCTAGGGTCGTTGTACACAAATGCTCAAGGAGGCTTGCGAATCCTGGCTAGGGCAAAAGAAAGAGATTGTGAAGCAAAAACGCAGGTGACCTCCAGGCTACGGTGCGCTGCGTTACCAACGGATTCAGCGAGGAGGCCTAAAAGACGCTTCAGATTTGATCTGGAACGGCAATATGAACAACAGTTCACTGGGAAAGATCTGATGCTCGAATATCCGTTCTAAAAGTGTGTGTAAGAGAGAAGAGAGGAAGAAAGGATCGGGCGAGAATGAGTTTGAACATGGGCAGACACGCCAAGCCAAAGTGGACCTAGCGCTCGAATTTCGCGAGGACCTGAAATCTCTTTTCCTTCTCTGCTCTCTTCCTTCTCTCATCATCACATCCCCATGAGTTTCACCACAATTCTTTCCACTCGAGGCCCCCCAGCTGAGATGACCGACTTCTCTATACCACCGCAGATCCTCTTCCATGTGTAGCTATGCACCGCCACGGCACACCCTGGGGACCGGCTTGACGCGCTTCTCTGCTGACCTCACAGATTCACCCCAAGTCGAAGCGATGCTGGAGAGACTGCCCATGTGCAGATACCTACTCCGCAGCCTTCAGAGACACCAAGAGTCGCATGGCGACTCTGCTATAGCATGTGGTCAATGCCAGATATTTGGAGACGAGGACGCGCACAGGATGCTGTTATTATGCAGACACTTGGGCACGCAATCAATCCTCCAAGAATTTTCAATGAATCAAAGAGGTGCAGACGACTCTGCCACAGCAGATGATCAATGCTCAACCTCAACGAGATCAAGATGCGCAGAAGATACAGTCATCATACAGACACTTCATACGCAATCTTCAAGAATTTCCATGAATCAAAGAGGTGCAGACGACTCTGCCACAGCAGATGATCGATGCTCAACCTCAACGAGATCAAGATGCGCAGAAGATACAGTCATCGTACAGACACTTCATGCGCAATCTTCAAGAATTTCCATGAATCAAAGAGTTGCAGACGACTCTGCCACAGCAGATGATCAATGCCTCAGACCACTGAGATTGAGGCGCGCAGACGTTACTGTCACTATGCAGACACTCTGCACGTACCTTGCACGAATCAAAAGAATCGGGGAAGACACTGCAACAGCAGATGACCACTGCCCAAAGAGACGAAGGCGAGCAGAAGAGATTGCCACGCGCAGTCACTTCGCCAGTCTTGACAAAGTCGATGATCTTTCGTGACCAAACACTGCCCATCGTGCATACAATGGTCAACGTCGCCTAGTTGAGGGTACTGCTCTTACGCAGGCACTTTTGTCAACGTCCGTGAGCTACCTACTGCCTGAATTTTGAAACACTGCCACCGCGCAGTCAAGCCTTGACTTCTTCGTGAGCAGGCTCCAATGATGGTCAACGGGTGGCCATTGACTTGCAGTCGCACAACGTAGAGGGACCCCGTGGGGATACAAACGCACACATACACCACGATTTGCCTGCTTTCCGGCTCATACACATAGCCTCCAAGCTACTTCATCTCAATCAGTGGAAGAAGAACTTCATTTACTTGAAGGGGATCTTAGCAGGCCCTCGTCTACTCCACCCTTCTCTGCCTTGATTCAAGTGGCGGTTGGAGGACTAATCACTGACGGACATACACCGATTCTTTCATGTCAATCGTGGACGACGTATACACCAAATCGTCTGCGATGATGAGAAGGACTTTTCTTTTCCAATCTTACTGCCCCCACAAAGCCCCTCTGACCGCCCCACCTTGCATTTACCCATCGTGACTGGCTGGCTTCCTCATCCAGTCAGTCTTGAGAATCAGATTCGCGTAAAACTTCCCGTGCTGCAGGTCGGCTATGTCACTTTGAAGGTTACCGGCATTGCCGGCGCGCAAGCATCCATGTTCATTGAGGCACGTGTAATCATGGTATGGAGTATGGACCGTGTGGTACATATCACATTTGGTATGGTAGTAAAAGGTACATACGTGTGCCCAAACGACATCAGTTGACCACGTCCGGTACGGATACGGAAGATTAATCAGTCAAAAAGACAAAGCTTCGAACCGTGACCGAGGCCACATCTCATACACAGAGCACGAGAAGGAGGAGGAGAAAAGGGAAGAAGAGAGCAAGCATTTTGTTTAAAGTTTTTTGGGATATTGCTTGCGTTAGGTAGGTATGCTAGCTTGGGTAGAGACCGTCAGTGGAGTGGGTGGTTCCCAGCTCTGTAGCAACTCATCCTTGACGTCGAGCCGACGAGGCTACAGTCCGTCGGGGAAAGAATTGTCATCATCAAAAAGCACATACGTCGCTGGATAGAGTCGAGAAGAAACACAGGCTAAACATTGAGCGCCGCCGAATCGTCCGCATAAACGCAATAGGAGTTCGAAGAGTGGTGTGATGGTGGAAAGCAAAGCTGGACACTTTCCACATCTCAGATCCATGAGCCACAGGCATCATGGCCGATTCCGCTGGTGTCTTGGGTTGCAATTCTTCTCCGTTATGATTCATTGCATGCTTATCTCATTACCCGCCTCATCGAGGTGGTGATGGGAAACATGCGTCCGTCGTCCACACTCCTGCACACCAACTCCTGATAAAGAGCACGCCGCTGATGACTGGTAAAAGACTTGACAACACTTAAGCAGCTGGCTTTGGCTCCTCCTCAGTCGGAGGCTCTGCAGCTGGCTCTGGAGCTTTCTCCTCGGCCTTGGTCTCGCCAGCGGCAGCGGCAGCCTCTGGCTCGGCGCCATCTGATGATGTCCAGAGGGTGAGGTTGTCACGCAGGAGCTGCATGATGAGGGTGCTGTCGCGGTAGGACTCCTCGGAAAGCGAGTCGAGCTCGGCGATGGCATCGTCGAATGCCTGTTTGGCGAGGTGGCAGGCGCGATCTGGAGAGTTCAGGATCTCGTAGTAGAAGACTGAGAAGTTCAGCGCCAGACCCAAGCGGATAGGGTGAGTTGGGGTGAGCTCCGTCTGGGCGACGTCCGTGGCGTTCTGTATCACTTGTCAATCGCAGTATCTAGTATATGGGGCGGGTGTTGCACCGCGATGACATACCTTGTAAGCCTCGTGCGCGGCAGTGGCAGCTGTCTTGCGCTTCTCGCCACCGGCGAACTCGGCGAGGTAGCGGTGGTAGTCACCTTTCCTGTTGTCCCTTCGTAAGCTTTCCACTCAATGTCGCCACAGGGAGCACGTCCGCATTCGCGCGAGACTCACATCTTGTGGTAGAAGACTTTGCTCTCGCCGGTCTCGGCCTTGGGGATGAGGCTGTCGTCAAGCACATCGAGAACATCTTGGCAGACCTTCTCGAGCTCGGTCTCGATCTTCTGACGGTAATCGCGGATGATGCCAATGTGCTTGTCCAAGCCTTTGGCCTCCTCCTTTTGCTCGATGCTCGAGATGATTCTCCAGGACGCGCGGCGCGTGCCGACCACGTTCTTGTAGGCTACAGAAAGGAGGTTGCGCTCGTCGACAGTAAGCTCACCGCCGAGCTGCATCAAGGGTCAGTATCAGTGCGAGGTCGTCGTGGTGAAGGGGGCGCGATGGCTGCCGCAGCCGCAGGAAGGTTGCTCTCTGCACGGGAGGCTTTTCGGCCGGGTGTACCTTTGCAACTTCCTATAGCAAGAGTCAGCCTGGGTCATTCGACGCACACCTCTGCGAGCTCCGTCTAGCATACCTTCATGTATCCGACCATCTCTGCGCGACAGATTAGCATCCGCCTGAATGTCTCCCGCGCCAGCTCATGACGTACCATCGTAGCGCTCTGCCTGCTCGCACAGTCGTGCGAGGAACGTCTTGCTGTGTCAGACGTCAGTGGGCTGCTCGGATGCAGAGGCAACCTCGGGGCAGTCAGGTATATACCTCTCGCGCTACAGAAATCGCAAGTCAGCAGTCTGTCGACGGCGGCGTCGCGGCGTGTTGAGGTGTTTTGTTGAGGGTCTGCGAACGTTGCGCAATACCAGCAGCTCCCATCGCCAACCAGGTAGCTGGAAGTGGTACATACCTCAGTGGCCATGATGGCAGTCTGCTAGCTCAGCGGGATGGCGGTGGATGGGTGGGACTTCGGTGGGTCGCGAGAGAGGTTGTGAGAGAAGAAGGGTGTTTGTTGCTGGAGAGGCAGTGGAGGCGTGTTGCACGAGTGAGTTGTGATTCTTGCCAAGTCGAAGAGCGTGATTGACCCATGGCCACCTCGAACTACCAGGTACCTAGCCATGATGTGGCTCGAAGCTCCTCAGCCACCTGTTGTTTCACAATTGGCGAGCCACAATTTCCCATCAACATTTGAAGCACCATCTGACGACGAAATACGAGCGCAGGTGAGTAGGTAGGTACCTACATGTACCTCGCAAGCCGCCGGAGGGCTACATACCGTCATCCTCGTGCGTTTAATGAGCCATTTTGCACTTTTTGAAACGGTCGCCGCGTCGCCGCACCGCCGGCGATATGAAACCGCTCTGATCTGGTGTACGAATGCGTCTGAAGAGGCTATGAGTATGCACCCTCACCGTGAGAATCAATAACTAAGGTACGTGGGTACTAATGTAGGTACGAGCAAATGGCTTCCTTCCAGGTAGTCAGCCAGACTCCCCAGAAGCACAACAACTCATTTCTAAATGCAGCGCCACTGGCTACTTTTTGCGTAGAACTAGGCATCTCCTATGCTGCTACGAAGAGTCATGGAGCGAGATTCGCGGAGAAGCTCAGGGAGGACGATTGAAGCTCAACAAGTTTGATGACGCTGTCCATATTCATTGTATGGGCAGATCCCATCGCTGTGTTGCGCCTGTCCCTCAGCTTTTCCTACTGTCATCATCAAGTCGTGGGTGAGAAGGGCTCTTCGAGTGAAGATGTTCAGGAAGAAGGTGTGCAGGGTATGAAATGGTATCGGACCAAGCATAATGATCTTATGGGTTGACGAAGCAAGTTTGTGCACTTTTCATATTACATGCATTTGATTTTCGCTGTTTTGTCAGCTCGAGGAAGTAACGGGCACGTTCTGGTCTGGAAAGACATTGTGAATTCGGATCATCGTCCTGGTTCCCATTTTCATAGGTCGTATTTGCGCTTCTTTCCAAAACTCATAGACTCCGCTCGGATTTTATCCGTCGTTCACCCAAGAGATCTCTTCTTCTTCATCCTCAGAGCCGGATGGAGTCTGGAAAGTAGTGGCAGCACAAAGGCCAGGCGAGGAGCGCAGAATCTCAGAAGCATCCGAGTCCTACTTCTGCTTCTTTCCCTCCGCCTTCTTCTCCGCCTTCGCAGCAATCTTCTCGTCCCTCTTAGCATCCATCATTTCCATCTCTTCCTGCTCCTTCCTCTGCGCGTACCACTGCCCAGCCTGCAGAACCAGCACGCCCACCAACACCAACGCCAGAATGGTATCACTGGCTGCCAAGACCCTCAGACTGTCTTCTCTTCCAATGTAGTCTCCTTCTCGGTTCTCCAAGGCCTTGTCGACGAGCGTCTCACCCGCCGCTTCATTCAACACCTTTGTCCCGTATGCGCCTGCAGTTACAGTGCGGAGTCCCTTGACAATATTGGCAATGTAGACGGTGATGCCGCACATGTAGAGCACCAAGCTAGCGCCATCGAAGAGAAGGTTGGCTTCGGTCGGCTTGAAGAGCTTGATCAGGAAACCAAGGAGGCCAGTCCCAATCACAATGTGAAGGATGCGGGAGATGAGAGGCGGAGAGGCGTGGAGGAATTTCAAGTGGTTCTCTTGAAGCTGGAAGTAGATATCTCGCGGGTTCACGGCGGGGTCAATGGTGGGCGGTGTGGACCAGAGGACATTGTAGTCGTAGGGAAAAAGAGCGAAAAGGACGCCGAGGAAGAAGCAGGTGGCTGGAAACGTCCGTTAGTATCGGGTGGCACGTCCAACGGGGCAGGCAACACATACGTCCGATGATCAGGAAGGTCGCGAACGGCGCAGTACCTTTGGCCGGCATAGTGGGCGACAGTTGCGTGCTTTGCGATCGAGGTTTTCAGCTGGAATGAAGATGTCGATGCAGCTGAGTGGAAGCTTGTTGGCGACAGGCGGGATATCAAATGCCGAGAGAGTGGTGCCCCGTAGGTAGCTTCACATGTAATTACATAGGCAACATTTCCACTTCACTTTGCTCAAAGATGCAGCTATAGCACTAAACTAACAGCCTGTCTAGCTATCGAGTAAAGCCTTTGGTCCGATACTTATACCCAGCTCGAGTAAGGCCGTATCTCACTAATAATAAGTACCAGTAGGATAACTCGAGGCAGGCAACGGTAGAACAACCTCTGCCGCCGCTGCTCATTTGTAACCTACCTCCTATGTGCCAACATCGTCTATCTGTCCAACGTCACTCTACTACGAGCTTGGTAGAGCATATATCGATGTCACTGTTATGCAAACACCCAAAGAATATAGATATCAGTCGGGCAGGAGGTAGTGGGGTAGATGAGTAGGTACATGTAGGTAGTTAACTTCCAACGGTATTACACGGCGATCCGCTACCGCAAGGCGTGCGCAGTCTCTCCCATCCAAGTCTCAATGGACAAGACATCAGCATGGAAATCCTGGCCCTTGCTAGTCGCTGATTGAGCGTCGTTACGAATCGCCTGCCTCGACCAAGTGGAAGAGGGGTTGAATCAGAAATGAAGTGGGAGTTCGGGAGAGTGTTCATACAACTCTCCTACAGTGGTGACTTCTTGGCTGTTGTGTGCACAGGAAGCAGATCTGTACCTACCTACCTAGGTTACCTCTCTGCAGAGTTCGTTTTTTATAGAAGGGAGACTCTTGGGGCGTCCGCAAGAATGCTGATTTGGGAATGGATCACTGGTTCCGCGATATGCCTCGTGAGAGCAGCTCTTATTTGCTGGTGTCTTGGTCGCCAAACGGGCTGCCTTCGCCGAACTATGGCACATATCTCTGACTGAGAGTCCTTTACAGTGTGCTGCATTCTTGGCCTTCGCTGAGCATCGCAAGCAAAGGCAATGCTGCAAGCAAAGGAGGCCTCACTCTTCTTCCAAATGTCGCTCAGCAGCTGCCAGCAGGACTCGACCTCGAGAGTGCTGGACATGAAGATGAAGCCGTAATGGGCTGTTCTGAGGATGATGCACAGATTGGGAGACATGGTTGCACGCGATCTTCATCGTTCTCAGCCGAGAGGAGGTGGGCCTGGCTGAAATTAGATGATCGAACGTGGTTACTGTATGGATCCATCCGCGTGTCGGCCATGCAGAAACTGCACGGGCATCGCGGCTGTCTCGTGGTTGGAGGTATGTGAAGAGAGAGAGAAGAACAGTGAGAGAGAGTGAAGGCAAAAGGAGGTAGATTATTTCACTTTCGCACTCTCTGCCCCCCTTTTCCCATCCCCTCCCCCTCCCCTCACTCCCGTCCAAGTCTCTCCACACGTCCAGTGCCACACACTTTGTCCTACCGGTAGACTAGCCCCTCGCCCTTTCCTATCGTGGCAGAATCCTGCATGACCCTTGACGCGCGACCTTGACCTGCATGACTTGAAGCGACCAGTAGAGGCACTGCTCATCTGCTCCAGGATCATGACCTCCACCTCCACCTCCACCACCACAACAACAACAACAACAACAACATCAACAAACACATCCAGCATCATCCACCTGACCCATTTCAATCCACATCGCCACTCCTCGACCTGCTGCACACTTACATTACCCGCCGCCATTCCACCGCCGCCCCATTGCCACTGCGAGTACATCCTCCACCGAGCATATACCTCCGAGCACATCGGCCTGGTCGCGGTTCTGCACACGAGCCGCATGAGGGACGCGGCGATCGCCCGCCGGATGACTGACTGATCACCATGGGCATCATCTCGAGCAGACCAGACGACGGGGCGTCAATCTGTCTGAGCGATCAGGCGCGCTTCTCCATTGCTAGCATCATCGTCACCAATTCGCGCGGCCAGACATTGCTCCGAGCGGCCCCCAACGCCTATCCCGCAACGCGATTCAGTGCTTCAAAGGACACAGGCGACGACAGTCCGCTCAACTATGTCCAAGATCCCGAGAGCCTGCTTACTGGCATGCCTGCATTCTTGATCCGTCTCTCGAACACGGACGAGCTCACCTTCCATTTCACATTCGCCCTGCGACAGCAAGGACAGTCTGCGGCGAATTCGAATAACACATCGCCAACCGCAACGACATTCGATACTACCATATCAGGGCTCACCTATGTCTTCGCATCAACACCCAAAGAGGTCGACCACCTGGTCGTGCGCGAGTTCCATACGGACCCGAATCTGCACAAGAACGCGAATGTCCAGCTTGTCGGAGACTTTTCAACGGCGGGGAATGCCAGCATGCAGTTCGGCTGGAGCTGGAAGTGGCGGCCACCGAAGCAGTCGGAGGATCGAGGAGGTGGTTGGCGCAATAGTTGCAGTTTTGTGGAATACAATCAGCGCTCGCACAAGCTGGAGACACTCGCGAGCTTCAGCTTCTGGGTACAGAACACTCAGCGCATTCTAAGTGCATCTCCACGATCGCCTATGCTCAACGTCGACTTGCCCAATATGCCTGCGAGGCTGCGAGTACCATCGACGCAATCGATCGAGTCGAGGGTCAGTAACGTGAGCGATTCCGAGGGCGAGAGCAACTATCAAGACCACAAAAACAAGGACATGCCTCAATCGCCAACGTTTGAACCCATCCCGGAGAACGGTCTGGGTCTGATACCCACTCTGACGGCGCAGTCTATGGCTGGCTTGGTCAAAGTGGACGTAGCGACGTGCAAGCCGGGAGAAGATCCGTCCCTTAACGAAGATGGGCCGCTCTTCCGAGCAACGATGCGCTCACTCGAGCAGAAGACTAGTAATATGAGAACACGCATGAAGAAGGTGTTGAAGACCGCCGAAGCTGCCGAGTCTGCTCAGCAGGCGTGCAATCAGGCTGCTGCAGACTTCACCAACGCGTTGCGAGACGCAGCCACGTCGAACGCCAATGCGGTCCAGCCGGCATTGGATCATTACTTCGAGAAGATCGCGAAGGAGATATTACATTACGAGAAGCAGAATACCGTCAACTTGCAGAAGCTCATCATAGAGCCTGTGAGTAAGTTATACAACTTTGAGATCAAGCAGGCAGACAGCAAGAAGCGGGAGTTCGAGGAAGAGAGCAAGGACTACTATGCCTTTGTGGGCAAATACCTTGGTCAGAGGACGGAATCGCTCAAGGAGAAGAAGGTTGTCCGAAGTGACGAAAAATACCAGTCCAAGCGCAGGACGTTCGAGCTCAAGCGCTTCGACTACTCCAGTTTCATGCACGATTTGCACGGCGGGCGGAAAGACCAAGAAGTTCTATCGCATCTGACCAAGTACGCCGACGCACAGGCAAAGAGCTATCTCACGACAGCCAAGAAGGTGGAAGAGATGGTTCCTCAGCTCGATGCATTAGTCGCAGAGGTCAGGATGGCGGACCAAGACTTCAAGCTGTTGCGCCAGGAACGAGAAGAGAAGCGTCGCGCGCTGGAGACAAGCACCAAGTTGACGAGTGAGGATGGCAACGTTGCGCCGACCGGTGGATTGACTCATTCTACAACAAACCGAGATTCACTTCGACCCGGCGACCTTCACCCGACGAGATCCACAAGCCTCAGTGGCAGCGCGATACTTTCACAATCACCTCCAAGTGCGGGTGGCCTCGCTGCACAGCAGCCAACCAGCAATGGTCTGCTGAGCACACCGGCAAGCTCCACGTCGACTACTGCCGCGAGTCCGGCGAGCAAATTCAAGGGGATACGTGATCTGGAGGATAACTCGGGTGCCACGGCGAACGGCGGAGCAATGCGAAAGGAAGGCCTATTATGGGCGCTGAGCAGACCTGGTAGTCATGTCGACCCCAAAGGCATCACCAAACCTGGTTGGCACAAATTCTGGATTGTACTTGATCAAGGCAAGCTCTCGGAATATGTGAACTGGAAAGACAAGCTTGACCTGCACATGGAGCCCATCGATCTTCGAATGGCTTCAGTGCGAGAAGCACGCAACGCCGACCGACGCTTTTGCTTCGAGGTCATTACGCCGCAATTCACGCGTGTCTACCAAGCGCCGTCGGAGGATGATCTGCGTGCATGGATCGGGGCCATCAACAACGCACTGCAGAGCGCGTTCGAGAATAAGAATCAGCCGCTCCCTGCATCTCCCTCGCCGGCTGTCAACTCCCATCGCAAGGACATCGCCGCAGTCCTGACCGGTAAGAGCTCATCGTTCTCCGGTCACAGGCAAGTTTCGAATCCCAATCGGCACTCTGCCTCTGGCGCGGTGACCAGGCATGCTACCACGGGCGATAAGCCTGCTTACAAGCGAGTCGACTCCGAAGCGGAGCCGTCTGCGCTTCTTCAGCGTATCAAGAATGCGGATGAGGGCAATCGAGTCTGCGCTGATTGCGGATCCGACGCAAAGGTGGATTGGTGCTCTATCAACCTGGGCATATTGCTATGTATCGAATGCAGCGGCATACATCGCTCCCTGGGCACACACATCTCCAAGGTGCGTGGCCTGACGCTGGACACATCTTTTGCTACACAGGACATCGTTGAGGTCTTGCTTCTCATTGGGAATCGTGTTAGCAACATGATCTGGGAAGCCAAACTGGATCGCTTCCTGAAACCCTCGCCGCACTCGACCAGAGACCAGAGACTGCACTTCATCACGGCAAAATACAGCGAGCGCACGTATGTGCAAACGCCAGCAGCGCCAATGTCGCCGGACGAATACCTCTTGACCAGTATTAAGAAGAATGATATCCAGAGTGTTCTTCACGCCCTGGCACTGCGAGCTAATCCCAACGCTCATGATCGAGTGCGAGCAACACCCGCTGTCTATTTGGCCCTAGCAGCTGCGGATCCTGCGGCTCCTGCTAGCGGTTACACATCCAGCATCAGAGCCAGTTCTGGTGCTTCAGTCACTGCACCTCCACGTCCCTCGAGTCCTCTGCCTCGAAAGCCGTTCCCTTTGGCAGAGGTCCTTTTGCAGAATGGCGCCGACATTCCATCCGAGCCTTCGCCGTTTCCACTCTCCGACCACGCCAAAATGTACCTCGAGCTCAAGAAAGAGCAGCGCTTGGGTAAGAGTGAAGCAAGCGCAGGCATGGAAGCCAATGGCGATAATCTCATGCCTCTGCCAACTGCTGCGATGGGCGCCGCATCGCCTAGTGCCAGTCTATCCCGGGATCGAGACAAGCTTCTACATCGGAACAGCAGTGGACGGCCCAAGAGTCGCGCGTCAGATGCCATTGAGGGCTTCGTGAAGAAGTAGCACTTCGTTCCTCTTACGGGCGCGGTGCCATGTTGTCTCGGCGCGGAAGGGATGGCTACGAAGAGGAGTGGCAGATACGGAGCATGCCATGTGCCGGAGCGCGCCATTCGTCGTGCAAAATCACTCACAGAGCGATCGAAAGCACATTACCGCACCATGGACGGTGCTGCTGATATTTTGGTGGGATGCGAGACGACTTCTTCTTCTTCTTCTTCTTCTTCTTCTTCTATTGCGCCCTTTAAGCTCTTGCCGGGGGGCATGATTATGCTGGGCATTCGAGAGAGGATATCCGACCTGCGAAGACGGGCCTTGTCCGACCCGGCGAGACTGGAGGCGGGTACAAGAAGGGCGAAGTTGCTTGAGACTGGTGGTGGTGGTGGTGGTGGTCTCAAGAATACATGACGGTCTTCTCGGTACGAAGTCGGAATGATGAATGCGTCAATGAAATGAGTGCGTCGAGCGTAGTGGGAGCTTCTTTTGTTTTTGTTTTTGTCCTTTCTTTTTTTTCCCCCGTGGCGAATTGCGGAGCGAGATGATACCCATGTCTTGTCCAGGGAACTGGACTCATCATTCTTCTCCTGGACAAGATTAGGATGAACATAATAATGCATAATGGATAATGAAGAGATATCCTGAAGGAAGATTGTCAATAATGAAAGTAGGATCCATACCCTGTCTTGACTAAAAGTGCTGTGTTTACTCGTCGTCTTCCCTTCATATGTGCATTAACTCGTTACGTGTACATCAAAACCTCTTTCTCTCTCTCTCTCTCTCTCTTTATAGACTATACGATTACCTCTCTCTCTCTCTCTCCATCCTCA
>JH792580.1:0-13822 GCA_000291705.1 Sphaerulina populicola P02.02b | reverse complement strand
AAAAAGTCATGGTGGTAGTGGAAGAAAAGAATGTCCTCCCCCATCTCCCATCTGGCCTTGCTTCTTCTCCGGAGGTAGGTTCTTCTTCAGTCGAGTCGAGTCGAAAAGGGAAAGGGAAAGAAGCTTCCGGTACCATATGTTGATCGGGATGCAAATGGCTCGCTGAAACGAACATGAGAAGCAACAACGGATTCATCATCCACCCTACACATGATCCACGACTGCAATCCACTCAGACTGCTTCCTTCACCGCGTTCGAGTCCACGCTCTTCTTACTCGCCTTCTCTTCGAGTGCAGCTTCCTCCTCGCTCAACTGAGCCAACGCTTCAGCAGTGAGCGGCTGTCCACTACCTGCCGCGAGAACCTCCACAGCGGCATTGAGTGGGTTCTCTTCCTCGCCGGGCATGGGACTCAAAGGACTGCAAGGTTCCACGCCATCGGCGTTTGTAGTAGCCTCATCATTCGAGACCACGCCACCCAGTTCAGGTCCGAATTGATCTTCCTCGTACCCTTCCATTTCCTCTTCTATCTCTGCTTCTTCCTCGTCCTCTTCCGTCAGGCCGGGCATCATTTCTCCACTCGGGCGACCTTGCACGGAAGCCGAACGACTTCCACCAGAAGGGGTTCGATTGAAGCCACTCGGTGAGCTGCTATTATGCATCGGCCCTTTGAAGACGGAACGTTTGCGTCGTGCGAATTTGGGGAGGCCGGGGGACGAGGGAGCTGGGTTCGCTCCGAAAATGCTCCCTCTCCCTTCTGCTTGAAAGGCGGGCAGAGATCCTATGTTCGAGGGTGGAGGCCGTCGAGAGAAGCGCATACCAGAAGGAATGCTTGTCGTGGGCGTAGAAGGCAACATTTTCACCGAACTGTGAGGTGACCTACCAAGTCGTGATCCAGATGCTGACGATAGTCCGGAAGGCGAGGCGACCGAAGCGCTTGATGTGCTTGATGCTTTGGAGTGACTATGC
Source organism: Sphaerulina populicola P02.02b (assembly GCA_000291705.1). NCBI lineage: Eukaryota > Fungi > Ascomycota > Dothideomycetes > Mycosphaerellales > Mycosphaerellaceae > Sphaerulina > Sphaerulina populicola. Next base: position 12,854 of record JH792580.1, on the reverse strand, counting down.
TGATGTTTGCCTTTGTATGTGCTGCGTATTGACGAGACCGACGACGATGTTGACTTGCGACCTCGAAGGCCAGCGGAAGACCGGCGATAGGACGAATGCGGCGTCAACGTGTGGGGGCTCAAGCTCGTACGAGGGCCTCGTGCACTGGTACCACTGCCAGTGGAAGAAGTCGTGTTAATTCGAGGTCGCGATGGATATGTTTGGCTGTTCCGTAATTCTGGTCGACTATGCCCAATGCTTTTGCGTCGAGCCGTCGCTGGCCCTGTAGCAACGCGATGCAGTTCGCGCAAATCGCCTTTCTCCTGAGAGGTCTTACCAATCGGCGCCATCTTGCCGTTCGACGAGCTGGTCTTATCGGCCTCGTTGGGAGATTTGGATCGCTTGAATGCCTCGCCCTTGAAAAGGTGCTTGACCCAAGCGAGTTGCTGTCTCAAGGGCGCAGGATAAAGCTTGTTCTTGCGCTGCGTTGGAGGAACATATGATGGGCTGAGCAAGTCCGGATTGTTAGTCACGACTCGCAGCATACTCTGACTACCCCTGGAAGCCGTCCTTCGCGAGCGGACAGCGCCACTGAAGTCCTTGGGGGGCGGACGAGGCCTACTCCGTGATCTGCTGTTGTCTGAAGCAGTGTGCGGCCTGGACTTTTCGCCTTCGGGAGTGAGCGATTTCGTCTCCGTCACCTTGGGTAGATCAGGGGCCAACAACGTGCTGCCATGAGCACGCTCCTTCCGACGTCCTCTCGATCGAGGTGACTCCTGTGGCGCGTTCTCTTCCCCTTCATGAATCTCGCCAAGAAAGGCACTCTGCACCAGCAGCCTGCCACTGGCAGCACTGAGCCTACGGATTGATTTGGCTTCAGCTTCACGTTCCTTGCGCTTGCGTTCTCTCCTCTTTTCCTTGCGCACCTCCTTCTCGAGGAGCAGAGCCCACCACCCGGCCAGAGAATCGCAGCGCTGAGATAAGACGTTTTCGATGACCAGGTCGATATCAACGCCTGCACTCCGCATGCGCTGCAGCACATCTTTCTCCAGCTGTGTCGAAAATGGCGGTGGTTGCTGCAGCTTCAAAATCTCCTGCTGATGTGGCGCGTGTTCCACCAACCACGGGTCTTTCAACACATCACCCAGACTTGGCCGTAACAGGGGTCGCTTGGAGAGTAGCTTCTTGATCAACTCCTTCGGACCCTCTGGCATGTGGTCCGGATACTGCGGGTCCTCCTTCAGAATCCGTCCTTTCGTGACATTGTCATCATCGTCGTCGAATGGAAGCTCTCCGCAGAGCAAGGCATATAGAATGATGCCCAAACTCCACACGTCCACCTTTTCACCCGCATACTTTTCCCCCTTCAGCATCTCTGGCGCACTGTAGCATACCGTCCCGCACCACGTCTGCAGATAGCTCGTCGAGCCCTGATATTCTCGCGTGAAGCCAAAATCCACCAGTTTGACATTCTCATGCTTATCCAGTAAGATGTTCTCCAACTTCAGGTCTCGATGCACGCAGCCCTTTGCGTGCACATATGTCACGGCACCTACCAGCTGCGTGAAGATCCTCTGCGCCTTGCTCACCTCCATGCGACCATGCTTCAGCAGATAGTTGTACAGCTCGTCACCGGGACAATATTCCAGCACCAGCCATACCAGGCTCTCTGTCACTATCACCTCGTAGAGTCTCGCGATGTGTGGATGGAGGAACTGTCGGTGGTGGTGGATTTCGCGGGCCAGATTCGCGTCATCCTTCTTTGCGCTCTTGAGGACGACTTTGGAGCCATTGGTGAGCTTGTGCTGGGCCAGGTAGACTTTTCCGAAGCTACCTTTGCCTATGAGTCGGCCAAGTGCGTAATTGCCCACCGTGTGGAGGTCGGAGGCGGAGAACTCGCTCAGTAGGGACTGGTACGAGCTGGCGAGCTGGAAGAAGCGGAATCACATGTCAGCGACGCGCATAGTGGAACAAGGACGGTACAGGACAGGAGGAGTACAGGACAGTACCGCGCAGTATGCCGGCTCTTTTGGGTCTGTCCGTCTGTACCGGTTGTCTGTATTGGTCTCTGTACTTCCAGCAAAAAGGAACAGCGCTACTTGCCTTTTCTCTGCGTTCCTGCACGGCCTTGTCGGTCCTGGCCGATGGCATCGATGTTCACTCCCGGCCTCCTACCTCAAGTATGCCGCGTGGTGCTCTCGAACTCCTCCTCTGCCTCTGGCAATGCTGCTGCATCCAGAAGACTGTTCGTTGGCCGTGCCGTGCGTGCGTGCGTGCGTGCGTGCAGTGGGAGGGAGAAGCGTGTCTTCCGGTTGGGTCGACACTCGTATCCGGTCGATGCTGATTAGAACTATGTCGTGCTACGAGGAGGGTGGCAGTGCTGTCGTATTGTTCGTATGATGGAAATGATGGTGATGGCACATGCGCTGGCGTGAGAAGAGGACATGCGAAAATCTCAAAATGGCATTAAAACTATCAGGCGCATCTTTGTATGTGAAATACGCTTTCGCCAAACCAAGGGTTGGCAGACTCGACTCGACCGTGCACAGGTGTTGGTCGATGCTCGTCATTACAGGAGGTGATTGGACCGTGGCCGACTGTGGTGGACTGCGCTCCGACCCATGACTCGTGGCTGATCCACGGAACACTCCCTACCGTAGGTACTACATACCTCCTACCTGTATACATGTATCATCAAGCAGAGGTACTACCTCCTAATTTTCCCCAGGAGCGACAGGCCGCCACAGATCAAGCTGCACCAGACAGAAAGAGGCCGAAAGTGTCCAATTTTGTCATCACCTGAGAATATCGATATAAATCCCATTTGAACATTTCCAAGACTGCCTATAACTACACGCATGCACTGCTCGTGAACGCATTCTTATCCTCTCGTAAACCCGCTAGTAAACGCCTCAAAACGCCTTCCACCAGCTATTGTCCCCATCTTTAATTGTTGTTCTGGCTGTTGAGAATCCTCAGAATCGCCAAGAACAGATTGAGAATGTCCAGATACAAGCTAATCGCCGCAGCGATCTCCTCTTCCACGTGGTAGTGCCGGATGATCAGCTGTGTGTCCACCAGGATATATCCTGAGAATATCAAAGCCGCCACGATACCATATCCGAGCTCAATCCCACTGCTTCGAGGGAAGAAAGCCGCCATGAAACCGAAGATGATCAGCACCCACAGTGCTCCGAATAGGTATGGCATCCAGCTCGTGAAGTCGTACTTGGTCTGACAGGCGAATAGGGAGAGGAAGACGAAGATGCCGAGCGTGAATATGAGCGCTTGGAGCACAACTCGTGATTCGTAGAACGAGGTTATTACGGAGATGCTGTATGCCTGGCGAATGGTCGTCAGTACACTCCCGTCGTAGTGGAAGTGCGAGGTGATTGGATGCACATACCTCCATAGCAGTAAACACGCCCAAGAAGGCCAAGTTCATAGGGTAGCTCTTCCTCTTCCAGAACGTCAAGAGCATGAATCCGATGGCTCCAAAGAGCGACACCCACATTGCCCACTGGTTCGACTGGATCCAGTTCTTGTATGGCTGCGAGAAGAAGGACACGGCGCTGAGTGCCGTGGTGAGAAGGAGCTGAACTGTGAGGATGGCATAGACCTTGCGAATGAATTGCATGCGGATAGGGAGAGTAGCTTCTGCGACTGACCCGCCAAACTGTTGTCCCGTCAGCATCTGAACATTGTCGTATTGCTGTTGTCTTATCCCACCTTGAAGTCATCGGGCACATTGTCATCCTCGCTCCTTGCCTCTCCTAGCAAAGGCTCAGCCTGGTAAGAAGGTGGCGGTTGGGAATACTGAGGGGCCTGCTCCTCGAAGCTGTCGCGTTGTGGCGCGGGTGTGTATTTCGTGTTCGCTGCCATCGCAGGCAATATTTCCGAAGACGTGGAGGTCGATGTCGGTGGAAATGCAAGTCGCGAGCTCGATGGGTAGTGTAGGAGGTACTAGGAGGTAGGAGGTAGTAGTCGACAGTGGCCAGGGGAGGATCTGGTGATGGAAGACAAGAGAAGGCGCAGTGGTGCCGTCACCAGCTTTGTGGGGGGCGCCGGCGGCAGCTCCCGGAGTTAGTTCTCCCGAAGTGCACGTGCACTTCGCATGTGAAATAGAACTACGAGTAGACGGGTTCTTTGCACTGGGAGGTATTTCAATGCACTTCTACAACAACTGCTCTCCAAAACGAAATACAACCTGACCAAACGCCGGCCCATCGCTCAACTGAACATAATCTGGAGATCATCATCGCATTCGAGCTCGCTCTCGATATCCGTACCGCAATGTATATCAATACTATCGTGCTGCTGTCGCAGCATAAATTCCTCCTTCATAGACGCAATTGTACATTGCAGCTGCAAGATAGTTCGAGATCTAGCTTGAGAGCCCAATCCCGCCTGGGCCACAGCCTGCAAGATCCACAATTCGGCTTCCTGCGAGAACAATCTCCAGTCGCAGTCCAGCGTGTATGTCTGGCAAAAGTCGCATTCTGCTTGAATGACTACCTTTTCCAGCGTCAGGATGGGGGTCAAGGTGCGTGCGAGAGCACAGTCGATGAGGCTATCCACAGTGGTAATGCGAGTGGCTTGACAGCTGCGATCGAGGCAATGCTGAATCACTTCTGCCTCGTTTCGTTGTAATACAGATGCTGCATCATCTTTCGGGCATCGTATGCCAAGGTGGTCCGCCGTGCAATGGCCAAGCTCGATACTACGAAGCTTACAGCCAGCGCGAGACAGCATGCGAATCAGGAGGATGATATCAATCTCACGAGCATTGGCTCGAATGTGCTTGATTTGTCGCATCACCGATGGATACGTCTCAATGTGGCGAGCTGCAGCTGCCAGTGAAGAGAATTTCCACGTCACTGAGCTGAGATAAGCCTGCCAGGCAGCTGGTTGCCTTCTTCTTGATATAAACGTGTCCATCAATTCTTTGTCAATGACTCCCAGGAGGTCGTGGTGTGGGGCGACGCGTTCGAGTTGGTTCTTGTCCTGGTCGATGTGGATCTCTCGATGGGAATATGCAAATTCGAATACCATGAGTTGCAGTTCGTCAGGTAGGGACTCGAGCGTAACCATCGTGACCAAGATAGTGTTGCTATTGGAAGCCAGGAAAGAAGCTCATGCAAGATGCTGCTGCGTGCGGATGCTGCTGAATACAGATGCTTCTGGATCCTCTGATATTTCTAGATGTATATAGCTGGTCACTGGACATACTACGTCGCTGGAAGAGGACATTGCTGAACGGAAAATGTCACTAGCAGTCGTCGTATCTACGGGGATCGAGAGGTTACTAGCGGCACTCGTGAAGATCGCGAAATAATCGCAGAGATATGCAAGCACCCCAAGTGGGACAGCGTTCTGCTCCGGTTGAGCATACCTTAACATGTAATACCAACCACATCAAAAACAAAGCCAGATGATATTCATCTGCCTGTTGTTCAACACAAGAGCTGGTACGTACCTACTCTTATTACACGGACTGGTAGGTACCTCTCTTCTTTGCCAGCTGCGATACTTCACTTCCGGAAGCGTAGGTGGTGGTACATGCCCCTAAAATTTCGTGTGATGGCGTGATGTGGGTGAGTGTGACTGACATGATATGCGGGTCGGGCGTACCTTGGCAAATGCAGGTGTAGAGAGTGTGGGAGTCTCGAAAGTCTAGGCAACTATAGTACAGTACAATCACGGTAAAGCCGACCGTGACCAAGAGATCACCCTCCGTAGTGTGTTGGAGACATGGTCTCGTGACAATCAATCAGCTGGAAACCGGGTCCCGATGCTGCCGCTATGCCAGCCTCCAGCGGTCGGTCGCTCTGGCTTGTAATCGAATGCATGACTTGACTGATATGTCTTGGTGATCTGGTATCTTACTGTTTACTATCAGCTGCAACTGGTATGCCTCTGTGGGCTTTGCCGCGTACAATAGTCCCACAATACTCGTACAATTTTCTACAGTGCAATGCTTGCAGGCCCACTCGACCTCACCCACTCAGTCTCCACTCGAAAGTAGACCCAAATCCAGCGACGCGTCAATTCCATAATCTCCAGTAGAAATATGCCGCCTTCTAAACCATCCAATTTGACCAACGCCAATGACAGCTTCCAGGACCACGCAAATCGGAGGCCGAGGTCGAAGCCGACTACCAGGTAGTACAAGACGGAATGCCTAAATACTCGTTGCTGCCGAAGTCCGAGCGGCGATTGGAGGCGGTGTCTCGAAAGCAAGGTCAGATCCCAATCCATAGATACATCCCACCAAAATGAGTACAGCGAGTTGACCAGAGCCGCCACACGCCTACAAAATACATGTCAGTGCACCAATATCCCCCAAGTGTTATCGAGTCATGCGCACCAAAAAACCTTCCAAGTGGGATCCTTGCCAGTCATCGAGCTCAGGATGATCACCGGAAATGCCGTCGCATATTTCAAGGCGTTGGCACGCTGCCCCTCGATGATGCATTGTCGCAGGCGTATCAGAAATGGCCAGGCAATCGCGAGCGGCACAATGAACTCATGACCACATGCTCTGTCGGGTTTATTCGTAGTGTGAAGCCCTTTCAGCAACATGCAGAACACAACAAAGATCTCGGATATGGGCTTCGAATAAGATGTCATGGCATCTGCCAGGAGAACATCTCCAAACTTCTCTCCCTTTGGTTTCGCGATCCCGCCAGGTGCACATCTGAGCACTCCAGTGAACAGTCGTAGCACGCCGTGAGCGTTACTGGTCCCGAAAATAGCTCGCGCCCATGGCAGTCTGGGTGCAAACAGAACAGCGAGAATGACGAAGAAGAGCAAGTTCGGAATCCAGTCGTAAGCAATGACTAGATCTGCATTGCCCAAAGTCAGGAACCAAAACAGTACAATCGCGCTCGTCCACAGTCCACCGAGGACGGTAGCGAGACGATAAGTCGACGTGTGTAGGGGCGGCTCATCCAGTGTAGGTCGCGTGGGATAGTGTATCAGCGTGAAGACGTCGATGTTCAGGAGATGGAAGCCATGCAGGTTCAAGGCCCAGAACCAGATCCCGAGGATGAATTCGAATTGAAGCCGGAAGGGAAGAGGAAGTACCCGGCTGAAGGTATCTGGTCCCTCGGCCGGGTTTGCATTGTCCATGTCCAGGAAGTGAGATTGTTCGTGTCTGGAGAAATGATGTGACTGAGAAGTTGAGGTGTGGCATCTACATTTCTCGGCGACTTTCCGCAGCGGCCAACCGGCCCGCATTGCATGTTGCCGTCTTGGCGTAAATGTATTCTACCTCCTACCTCCTACAGAGAGCCTCTTGAGTCTTCGGAAAAGAAATCAATGATAAGACGACATTAAAAGACAGATCAATTCGATGAGCAAGCACAATCATATAGTATGGGGTAAGCTATCAACAATATATTGCAAAATGGGTATCTTAAACATAAGCAACATCACTCAACCCGTCAAGAGCCTGGATCTCCCTCTCACGGCCATCTTTGACCTCGTTCGGGTCTGCACAGGAAACGGATTCTGAATCAACGTCTCTCAAGGCTCACTAGTCCGAACACGGGCTTTCTTTGGTTCAGAAGACTGGTCTGAGTGTTCTTGAATGGAGACCCAAGATCGTCTCCAGCCAGCCTGTAGCTTATGTATGCATCGACTAAACACCAGAGACTTCTAGTAGATGTTCCGTCATCGATACTGGCATGTCGAAATCGAACGCGAATCCGCTGAAGTCTGAGCTCTCCGGTAGAACCATCGGTATAGCCTCATTAGCTGGAAACTCGCACTCGTAGGAGTCCGTAACGGAAATTCGCCTCTGTCGTCGAACTGAGGTATGGCGCAGCCTTCCGGTAGGCTGCGCAGTACCATCTAGCGAAAATTGATGCATCTCCAGTGTTGGTGCGTTGCTGTGCGTTGCAGGTAATCCTAAAGAAGAGACCATCTCTGGCTCGGCTGCTGCGACTTTGGCGTCGAAGCTCATCATGCTGTCGACCGGCGATGCTTCCTCCACCTCGCTGCAGTGTAACTCGTGCAGAGTCTCACAGAAGGTGCCTCCCGTGGGTGACCTCGCAGAAGGGACGCTGGAATTAGTGCGTCGTTGGCTATTTCTTCGTACCAGACTGCCAACCACGGATCGATGTAGCGTGCTTACGCTCGATCTGATGGAAGCAGTACGAGACAAGGTTGAACTCGCCCTGAGGGCAGTGCTTATCTCGCTCGACAGGCTTGTACCAGAATCAATCCTCCTGAAAGAAGTCATGGAGAAATAGTCCGCGGCACAGCTGGCCTCGCAATCAGGATGGATGGATATCCTGTCGTCTTCCAAGGACTCGCGTACGGTTTCAAATGCTCCGGCATCGTGCGCAGCAAGTTCATCTTGCATTTGCCACGTCAGCTCCTCCGCCATCCAAGTCGGACATGCTGGATCCAGGATACAAAGAGGATAAGATAAACCTGTCGCGTTTCGGACCTCGGCTGGTGCTTGTGCAATGCTGTTGAGCATCTGTAGAGCCTGGTAAACCAAAAGCCATCGAACTTTACGAGCTTCTGTAATCGTGGTCTTCTCCTCCATTTTCGTGTTCTCAAAACGCTTGTACTCCTGGACCAAGCGATTTCCTGTGATGTTGGGATCGTCGCTGTTTGTTGCACTTGCCAACGCCTGTCCTGGTGTCGGCTTGTGAGATCCAATCGTGCCTGCGCGAGCTATGCGCATCGATCCCAAATTCCTCCTCTTTTCCGGACCCGGCGGCTCTGGTCGTGCCTTGACTTCTGGTAGAAGCGGAAGAGTGTACATAAGAGGCTCGAAGTCGTGACGTTCGTCAAATGCATTCAAAATCTGAGTGACGCAAATTCCACCTTGAGCTCCGAGGTTGCTCGCATGATCGACCAACGACTTGGCGTCTGCCAGGTACAGGTACAGGCACTGGAAGTCTCTGTGCATACCATGCCACAACTTCTTACCCCATGGGTCTGATTCGTCCGGAGGGAAGTAGCCATTGATCTCCTGGACATAGAAGCTGTGAAGCGTGCTTCGAAATCGGTCCAGATGGTTTCGTAGATGTCTAGTCAAGCCGAGATTCTCCGGGCCAAGGTCGTCCTCGAGGAACGTGCCCAGATTCTTTGTTACCCGAGAGATGTGCGACTTCATGTCATTCGCAGCGTGTGCCAGCAGGATTTTGGATTCGTCGCTCAAAGGTGCATATTCCTCACTCCCCTCAAGCCGATCGTGCATGCCTACGCAATGGACAAAGGCGTCCGACCATGTATCCTTGTCTCGAGTCCGCTCTGCAAAGTACAACGATGCCAGTGCATACCCAGGGTTTTCCACGTAGCTCAAGTATCCTTGCTCTTGCAAATATTCTCGCAAGTCATATTGAGCGACCTCGCTTGCTTGCCATAGGTGTATTCGTTTCCAGAGCTCCGTAATGGCGATACCCAACGTCTCGCCCACCAAGGGGGCCTTGAGCAGATGGGCAAAATAATTTCGTGTGCCGATGTGGTACAGATGAGCTTCCTGTCGGGTTGCGCAGGGCGGAGCTGGAATGTAAAGCTGCTGGCTGCCATATGCGGACCCACTAAAACAGCCGCTGTCGGAAGCTTCGTCTTCACTGCTCGCTGGGCTCGACTGAAGGCACTCTTGAAGCAGGTATCGGCTATTGGTCTGCTCTACAATCCTGAGAGGGATTTTGAAACTTGGGCCCCGATGAGATGTATTGACAGCGTAGAGGTGAACACTGCAATCGCCATTTTCAACCCATATCTCATGGTCCTTCCGCAGATGATCCCATTGCTCGGTCGTCTGGTCGATGCCGTCGAATCGCTGGACTTGGCCACGTGCGGCCAAAGAAGCCACTCGATCGAACGACAACGACTGCGTGAGTGCCGAGGCTTGGATTGACCGCACCATGTCTGATCTGCTTGAAGATTGTTGACGAGTCACGACTCTGAGGGAACCAGTCCAGTCTTGTTCTTGTGCTGACGTCCTGATATCTGAGTCCAGGAGATCTGATCGATCCTGTGCCCTCAGATAAGCCCACAGAAGGCGGCGGGTATCATTCTGCGCACAGCGCAGAGTGGTTCATGCAAGGCGTCCCCGAAGCCGAATAATGGCAGGCTGAATAGCTATCGCAGGGGTAGCGTACAGTAGACGGGGAATGCGCACGCAAGAAGGACATGTAGTTCATGGAGGGAGGGTAGGTAAGGTAAGATGTGATCATCATGCAAGATGGCAGCTGGGCCGGTGTACAGACAATGAGTTGGTAGATAGAGATGGCGCATAGGAAGCTCCCGCCTGAAGCGAGAGAAGCGAGAGGAGGTAATGAACTAATGATGACAATCGAACGCCAGCATTACAGCGCAAGCGCCAGTATGCGATCTGTGCAATGTCTATCTTGACCCGAAGCGCCGCCCAGTCTGGGGAGTACCGCCGACAATCACCTCGCCCTCGCCGCCCTGCCCTCACCGTCACGTCCCGTGTTCGCCAGACTTCGGGAGATGTGCTTCAACAGCGGGCAGCCAGTGCAGTATGCGCATGAGAACTACCTCCTCTGTGTACCTGTAGCTCACCTCAGCCGACAGCTCGATGCGGTGGACACACTTGGGAGGCTGTTGGAGTGCCAAGCGTGCATCTGTAGTAGGAGTACATACAGTACATGTAGGAGGTACATATCTCCAATGTATGATGTAGGAGCGTAGGTTCGCAAGCTCCAAGACGGAATACAACGTCTACCGAAAGTTGGCTCGGGACGGTGCAACATGGCCGGGCGTATCACAATCACGATAATCATTGTACCTCCCCATAAAGTTGCATGAACCACTTCCAGCACGGGCACCTGTAGAATCTCACAAGTCACAAACACAACTCGTGATTCCGTGTGCAGCCTTATCCAGCCTAATGGGGGCATTACTCTCACTCTTAGGGGCTGTTCAATAGCATAAAATCGCATTTGCCGCAGTAACTGCGATTCTCTATTAAATGCGATTTCCGACCTGTTAAACGCGGTTGGAATACGATAGTTCCAAATTATATTCGATCCAACTTCGGGCGGACTATCGCATTGAATGCGGTAAGTGTAATATCGTACGTTGTTCAATAGAAATATAGTAGTTACGTTCTACTATATTATATTGAAATACGGGTATATCCGAGGATAGACGTAAACGGCAATTATATCGTTTTCTACGGAGGTACTACTTCTCTCGTAGTAGTATACAATAGCTCTATAGTCTATATATACGGCGAGTACCTCGAGTTCAAGATAGTATCTAGTACTCCTAACTTCGCTACTTTCTACGTTAAACGAACCGACTAATCTACCCCTATAGTACTTTCAATATACCTCCCCGAGCTCGCCGCAACGTACGACTATCGTAGAACACCTAGTTTAACGAGAGGGCAGACCGCGAGGTAGCAGAAATGCGAATAACTATTACCCGCTCTAGTCCTACGAAGACGAGGACGATAGACGATATCTACGATTAGCGTACCCTATTTCTACTCGACGTCCCTAGTAGGCAGCCCGCTAAGGCCTAGCTATACGGGGATATTCATACGAGTACTATATAGTACGAGTATCCTCCTCTCGACCCTACTCTTATGCATCCTTTTAAACCGTTACTAGAGGAGGTTAGTATATTTGGAGAAAGTTAGCCTACGGGTACGGATGAGTCTCTTACCCTAGATAAGTCTCTTGCCCCGGATCCTACGAGTTTTGCGCTAGACGAGGAAGAGGAGGTAGACGAGGAGGTAGCTATACAGAGTTAGAGTTAGAGTTAGAGTTAGGGCAACGGCAGTTAGAAACGGAAGAAAACCCTTCCGTTTCTATAGGATTAAGAGAAAGTATTGGAGTTTACGCTCCTAGAGGCTTACGTAAAGGTACTCGGTCGTAATAAGTATAGGGCTAGTAGTCTACGCGGGCATAAGAGGAACTATCTAGTTTCGGTTGTACTTACTACTACGAGAAAGATATACCCTTAGGACGCTACCCTATCCCTATACTAGGGCTAGTATAAATCTAAAGAGGACTAGTACTAGCGACGTATATAGGTACTCGAGCGTTTACTATTTGAGTATAGTAGATTTGGTATTAACTAGTCTACGGAGTTGGTTACGGCTGATAATAGGTACTAGGAGAAGTACCTCGTAATAGACTGTTATAAGTATACGAAGTCGCTACGATATGAGCCGCTTCCTAGCGCGTAGTAGTGTCGCGCTATATAGGCAACAAAGACTGCTACCGGTTTCCTATCGGTTAGGGGTATAGCTAGTATAGCTACGAGTAGATAGGCGAAGAAGCGCAAGCGCGCTATCGAGGATACTCCTACTACTACGGATGTAGTAGATAAGGAGGACAACGACAACGACGACGACGACGCCGAGGACGAGGACGAGGACGAGGACGATCCCGATTTACCGGCTACCTACAAGGCCAATACCCGTCGCGCTAGCGCTATACCTCTCCTTGTTCCTACGTAGAAGAAGCTCTCTAGCGCTAAGATACTCGGTTATTCGATAGTTAAGGCTACTACTATTGCTGCAGATACGAAGTTAGCACCCGAGAAGAGAGCTACTATAGTAAGGATACTGATATTCGCGTTCTACGGTAGTCAAACCTATACGAACGTATATATATCGACCTAGGATTAATAGCCTTAGATAGTAGCTCTATTTGTCGAGGGTAGTTACGAGTATCGGCTACGATTTATAGCTACTATATAGTCTGATTACAATACGGTTGATACTTTCGATATAGAGGTCGCTCGTATTGACCTACTACGTTCTCGTCGATAGGGTTAGCTAGAACGTATCGCGACGGTAGAGAAAGCAGGGCGGACGCACTTTGTTACGCTTCTTCGCCGTAATACTATCGCTAATATCGACCTTAACGCTG
>JH792579.1:37684-81803 GCA_000291705.1 Sphaerulina populicola P02.02b | reverse complement strand
ATAGCCCCTATACGAGGACATTCGCAATCTACGCCTTCGGCCTTAGGCCGGACATCCCGAGCTACCTGCTACGTACTCTCCTAGTAGAGGCATACGAATCGTAGGATCTTAGGCAGTTCGCGGATTTCTAGGAGCTCTTTCCTTAGCGCTTCGACCCGGAGGCGGACGATATATAGGAAGAGGAGGAAGTAGTCCGTACTAAGCGCTCCGACGGTAAGGACGAAGAAGAATTGGGCGACGCCGGGCCTAAGTCTAATAAAGAGACGGAATCTAGCCCGTCCCCCCCGCCTAGGGCAAGCTCGGACCTCCGTACTACTATCCCCCGCGAGGAGGTAGCTAAAGGTAAAGGCGGCGCCGCCTCGTATACCGACTACAAGCATCGCCTATACCTAGCCTCAACCAACTCCCGGCTTGTCGGTCTCTACGCCAAGATCCCCGACCGCTAATAGCCTAAAGCCTAAGTCGACCGGGCTACGCGCTAGTATCTGAAGGAAAAGGTACAAAAGCCCCTCTATAGGCACTGTACGAGAACATTCGCCGGTCGCGCCTTCGGCCTCAAGTCGAACATCCCGAGCGATATACTGTACCCCTTCCTAATAGAGGCATACGAAGCGTAGGACCGGGAGGAGTTTACGGAACATTAGGAATAGTATCCGGAGCGCTTCGCCCTCGCGTTCCGCCTACGATACACAGGAGACGCGCTTGGCCCCTACGCCTTCTTATCGACGCAATACTTGTCTATACTAAAGACGCCTACTACCGCGGAGCTACGCAAGGAAGGGCTAACCCTAAAGCTTCGATACCTATCCTTCTAGTAGTACGAACTAGAGGAGTAGGAGCGCTATAGCTCTATCGTCGTCCCGTCGGCCTTTATATACGTATACGCCCTCCGAGATCAAATTAGCTAGGAATTCGATATATACTCCTAGCACTTACGGAAGGTTAACGGCCGGCACAATCTTAGGTAGAACCGGATATAGCTATATAGCTTGACCTAGTAGCTCGTTCGATAGGATCCGATATACTAGGCATTGTATGCGTCCTTAAGGCAGGATAGGAACTACCGGTTGATCTCGTACCTATACTATACTAAGTACTAATACGACGAGAACAAAGGTAAAGCGAACATAAGCCCCGCCGGATTCCGATATATTGATTACAACGTAGACGCGCTATACAAAGGCAAGGGCGTTAGTTAGGTCCAAGGCTCTGTTTCTTTTAATAACGAGTCGGCGGACGACTACACAATAGTAGTCAAGGGACTATACAAGCCGGAGGTTTTCCGCAAGTAGGTTACTGCCGCCTAGGACGCTAGCAGGCTGCGGGGTAGCCGAATCTACAATATTACAGACAAGGAGCTTGGACCCGAGATACTAGCGTCCCTAGGGGTCGAATAGACACCGTAGCCAGTACGCGAGTACGGAGTGCGACTAACTGATCCCCGCGTTCTATATAGTGCCTTGCCTAGCAAGGGCAGCCGCCGTACGGTCCTCCCGTAGTTCGTCGCTATCGTCGATACCGAGACGGGAGAAATAGAGAACCCCGCTATAGGTACCTACTAGCAAATTGCGGAGGCCTACCGTACGCAAACGGTACCCCCGTCCAGCCCCTCGGGCTATCCGAATATATATAGCCCTATTCCCTACCGCTTCCTAGCCGCGGTTCAACTTAATAGCTTAGGGCCGATCTCGGACGCCCTAGTTGGTCGGAAGTTGTAGACAGACATAGAAGTAGTAATAGAACTCGAGCTCATCGCTACTTTCGACCGGGAGCAATAGGGACGGTACGTAAGCCGATAGCGGGAAACGGCTATTACGCGGTTCCGGGAGAAGTTTGAGATCATGTCGACGGCGGAGACGAGGCTCTTTCTAGGCGCGAGTTACTTCGGCGCTGCAGGAGAGTTCGACAGCCGCCTACCTACTAGCAAGTCTGCCCTAGACGAGATTGTTAGGGACGAGGAGGAAGCCGCAGCTACTGCTACTAAGGGAGAAGCCGCCGTAGAAGGCGACGTAGTTTAGAATCTAGGGGTTTGTTATAGTACTTAGTAGCGACGCTTTGGGACTTCTTCGTATATATGTCTACGGGACGGACACATAGGTAGGGGAGGATATATTAGGCGGCTAGGCGAGGCTCGGACTAGTACTACTGCTTATACTAGGCTCGGGTTGCGCGGGCCGTGCCTCCCCGTAGGGCGTAGAGTAGTAAGCAGTTTATACTCTTTGACGAACAGTCAAGAGAGAGATACCTACGACACGAGCACACTAGACTATACAGTTATATAGCATACACACATATACATATATACGTTCCTTTAGCGAGTCTTTCCCTCTTCCCTTCCTACTTACATTGTCTCGCAGATGCCGCGTCCGAAGCCGCCGACCTTTGTCCCTCCTTTTTCGACACACCTACTATCGCGGAGCTACGCCGCGACCTATCGTGAGCTATACCTACTATTCAGGGCAGGCGCTAGGCAGTAGTAGGAGCGGGCTTACGGTAACAGTAGAAAGAAGGTATATTTTATTTACTAGATATAGTAACGGCTCCTTATATAATATAATAGGGAGAGGAAGCTACTATCGTTTATATAAAATACGCGGGTATACGGCAACGTCGGAAGGTTACCCTAGTATAGGTTTATACTAAGTATAGTTGTATTAAGTACAAAGTACTATCTTTCTATCTTTCTTCCTATCTAGCTCCGGAGCTAGGTCCGGGGAGGTAAGGTCGGAGGGTCGGGCTACCTATAGGCAGGTTAGGTAGGTAGGTAGATGTAGGGTAGTAGGCCGGGCCGGGCTAGATACCTCAAATTCTGTATATACAAAGGGGTAGGCAGTAAGTGTCTTGCATACGCAATTGCGCGAGCGCTAGTAGGTAGCTTAGGGTAATTGTCGCGTCAAAAGAAAGCCCTTTGCGAGAGCTTTCTATAGATGCAAAAATCGTATCGATCGGTTACGTAGCGGGTACGCTATAGTCGTTCGAAGTCGGGGGGGGGGGGGGTCGATCGTTACTAGGGCGTTATTATCTCCGTTAGTGTTTCTAGTAGATCCGCTAGATTCCCTACGGGCTGCGGTAGGGTATAGTACTATATCGGGGGAGCGTCTAGGATTTCTTAGTCTATTGTTTTGATCGTACTTATTGTTATAGGAAGAACAACGTATATATAGGAGTTTATAGTATTAATATAGCAAGTACGATAGGGAAGGAAAGCTATCTAAAGGTCGCGGGCGACGAGAGAAAAGAGGCGGAGGCCGTAGTAGCCTAGCCCTAGTTAGGGGCTCTTACGTAATGCACGTGATGCTATATCGACTAGGGTATATCTCTAAAAGGGCTCGCCCTTTATATAGAGTACTTACGAGAAAATATAGTATAGAATGTTAGTAAAGAAGTAATAGTAAAAATAGAGAAAAAACGCGCTTATCTAGGTAGTATAGGGAACCTTACTCTAGCAAACAATAAGCTTTTTTTAGATAGACGAAAACGATCTATTATATTCTATAGTTCATTTACTTAGTTTAGGCTTCTTTTAGGTATAAACTTTAAACAAAGAAAACCTTTAGGGGTTAAAGGAATTCGAGGACGAGCTCTAAAAAGGGAGGGCAATATTAGGACTTATACCGAATATATATATAGAAAACTAACAGATAGGCCGAGATAGCCTATAATAGCCCGATAAGGCCTATACTAACTCAAGAAAGGCTAGATAAGCCTAATACGACTTAAGAAGGTTTATAAGAGTTATATACTACCTAAGTAAGGTTAGACCGAGTACTCGGACCCGGGTAAGGGACCGAGATATTCCAAATTAGATCGGAGGGGCCTAAGACGCCCTCCGATCGGCTATCCTATATAGATACAAGGGGAGAGTACTCTATAGGTTCTTCTCCTAAGCGATTCGAGTAGTATTCTTCTACTAGATACTTTAGCCTATATATCTTATCCTTTTATATACAGATAGTAGTAACTGTCTTTTATACGCGATAGCGTATACGATACTAGGTAGATTAGGGTAATTGTCGCGTTAAAAGAAAGCGCTTTACGAGAGCTTTCTATAGATACAAAAATCGTATCGATCGGTTACGTAGCGGGTACGCTGTAGTCGTTCGAATACGGGGGGGGGTCGATATATAAGTATAGTATACAATGTACGCGGAGGATATAAACCAAGTTTGTAGAGTATATAAACCTCTATAGAGGGTATAAACTAAATTTAGATAGGGGAAAAGTTTAGCCTCTATATTAGCAAGATTAGCTAACGTTCCGTACTACTAATAGGCCCGCCTATAGAATATATTACTCCTACTATTTATAAAAACTCTCTAAAATATAATACTTAGTATATTTATTTGGTTACTTTATAATAACGTTTCCTATATACGGACGCTCCTACAAATTTTAACGTTCTATATATAGACTATATATTGTCGCTAGAATATAGACTACTATAACAATACCCTACTCTATAATCCGCGTCTTTATAATAAACTTTACCTAATACTTAGAATAGCCGTATAGTATATATTTATAGCTAGACTATATCTAGATATTTGTTAGCAACGAGAGTATAGGAGAGTAAAAAGTTCGCGTCGCGCGTTAATATACGCTTTTACGTTTGTAACGCAAAAACATATACAATGTATACGATATAGTGTCTTTTATTTAATAACTCGAAATAGAGTCTGCCCCTAGACAAAAATAGGGCCTGCCGATAGCCCCGCCGTAAAATGCAAGCAAAACCTATACGGAAGACATCCCGCCCTCTCGTAAGCCTTTGTAATCGCTATAAGCTCCCTTTTTACAATCGTATCGGCGTAATGCAATCGAAGGAGGTCTCGAGCGCCCCTCAAATTAAGCGCATTTTGCAACTCCTGAACGCATGGACCCGGAGGACATGTGCATCGCTGATTGCTAGGCACCTGAACCCGATAGTGAAATCGCAATTCGGGCTGTAGGTCCTCCAACATGTGAATCCAGCGCTTGAGATATATCCCTGCAGGGACAGCTCGACTTGCGAAGACGACGTACAAATTTTGGTTTCTCGAAAGTGCCGTGTACCATGCGGGATCCCTGTCTATATGCATCATCGCACGGCGGGGTATGGCACCGAGTGGCAGTCGGACATTTGTACGGAGCATGAGTTCTGGGCGATGGTAGTGAGCTCGATGTGAGTGTGACGGCCTCAAGCGAGTGAATGTTCCTTGGGGGTTCGACGGCATTGCGGAGAGCGGGGGTACGGGTTGGACCAGCATAACTTCGTACCGGAGAGGATGAACAGTAAACAATGAGCGACGGTATGGCGATAAGACGCAGCGCGTGTTCATGGCCACACCTGATAGTCCTTCGTGTCGTACGCGGAGCTCGATGACTGCGAAACGCAGCAGCTGCGGAATGCAGTCCTCCTCGAGGAGTTTACTGCTTTGCAGGATCGGGATCCGAGAGCGAAGGAATGTGTAGTCCAGGCGCTGGTTCACACTCACAACGTGGGTGTCTTCTGCTATTTTCTGATAAATGATGTCGCGCAACTCCCTCGGCAGTTGCATCAATGGAAATGGATGTGGTTGCAGACTGTGTCCATTGGGTGCTGTTGTTGCTTGACGAGCCACCTCGAGAGCGGCGCGCATTTCTGACATAGCAAGAGCGTAGGACATGTCTGCCATTAAAATGAGGCCTCTGAGAGATGTAGGCGTGCGATTATTTGTGGTATGTTTTCTAATGAGGGACCAGACCGGATGCTGAAATGCGGAAATGCTGTGGTGCTGCGGTGCTGTAATGGTGTAGACCTGAACTGGAGGAGGTCCAAGGTAAGGAAGTAGGTAGCAGATCCCTATTGAGCTGCATCAGTAGATCTGGCAAGCACAGTAGTAGACGATGGAAGTAGTGACCCTCAGGTACCAAGGCCTAGTATCTCCTTACCGTCGGGCAGTTTCCGGTGTCTGCTACAGCCTGGAACCCTCGCGGGAACGGCACAATGGCTGATGGGAGATCCAATCATCATCTCATGCTCAAATCCGTGAGTTCGTAGTAGAAGTACACGTATATCATCATATCGCTTGCATTCGGCATGGTCTCTTCTGACCACGTCCTCCGCGCGTGTCCTCCTTCGCCATGCTATCACATCCTCACATCCTTGGCTCCTCATCCGCCCGTTTTGCCTTTTCGCGCCGTCCTACACAATCATCTGCGCCACGCCTTGGCCACCCAATGTCTTACTGCTCTGGAACTCCTGCCCCTTGAAGCCTGCGAGAGCGTAGAAGATGGCAGCAAGCAACAAGACAATGGCAGCTGCGATCAGACTCGTCGCTTTTGCAATGATACTCAGCCACTGAATGAGTGACATGACGGCGTAGATGGCAGCGCGCATGTAGTTGGTCGCGAATCGTCGGATGAAGGTGTCGAATTTGGGAGAGGTTGGGCAAATTCGGAGGAGAAGCGGCACTTCAATAAAGAGGATGACGAAGGTGGATATGCTGTACGATCAGTCAGTCGCTGTGGCTCAGTGATCAGTTCGGGCCGCAGAGTACACGTACAGGCATAGCACACTGAATAGAATGACCCAGTGGAGGTGAAAGATGTTGGCGATGCCTAGGGCAAAGCACAGAATCATGGCGATGATGCCCGTCCTGCAATTCTTATCAGTTCTGCTGCATGGAATATGCATGTGCGGCAGTGGGAGGAGGGTCAAGTATACCACTGGCCATAGATGCCTAGATGATGGCTCTGGTCAGCACCTGGTCCTCTTCGCAATCAGAAATCGATGCGCGACTCACTGAAGTTCCGCGATCTCAGCTCCTCCGCGAGCGTCATCTTGTCGTTCTGCTCTGCTCTGCGCTACTCTGCTCGACTCTGTTCTACTCTGCTCTGCTTTTCTCTGCTCTTCTCTGCTCTTTTCTTCTCTTCTCTGCTCTTCTCTTCTTTGCTCTTCTCTGCTCTTCTCTCCACTCTACGCCTGTTTCTACGCCTGCTTCTTCGGTACTCGTACAATTCCTTGCTGGCGATGCGGTTGTTGATCTGGCTGACCGTGCTCTGGAGGCGATCCGCTTATTGTCGTCTTTGTTGTTGGGAAGGAGGGCGCGGTAACTCGACAGCAGCGGCGATGTGGATGTTTCAGGGGTCCAATGGACGTTGTATACCAGGTAGGTAAGGTTGCGAAATAGGTTGGGTGGATTGTGTTTGCCTAGAGTGAAGAGAGCTTCGCGTCCTCTACTGCTACAGTACCTCTACAGACTACAGTGATGATCTGCGCGAGCCTCTAGTGAGACTTCTAGTGTACGTGGTACCTACTAGCCCTGCTTCCATTGGCATTGGGTCGGTTGCTAGGCGAGGCTGCTCCCGGCTACTCCCGTCCCTTCCAACCCTTTTTCACCAGAATATCAGACAATGCATATGACCCAGAAAGAAGTGGTACAGTACCAGTATGTACCATTCACTCCTCCATCCATCCCCACTAGTCTGATAGACAGTGGAGTTACATAGCGCCGGAACGATGCCAACGACACTGCTGACGGTGCTAGTGACTGCTCCCACCGTGCTATCAAGTGCACCACGGACGGCGACGGTGTTGCCTGCGGCGCCGACCGTAAGAGCACCATTTGGTCCCGTAACGCCAGATCCGGAGATGTAAGTGCTAGTCATATAAGCAGGTATAGGAGACAAAAAAGAAGAGCAACAAAGGGAGATCTAAAGGCTAGTCGACGAAAAGAGAAAGAGCATTCTATTGTAGTAGTAGTCGCAAGGCTCTCTCTCTCTCTCTCTCTTCGATCTCTATCAGTCTTGCAAGCTTAGGTGTCAGCACGGAAGCTACCCAGATAGAAAAAGATAGATGCACCTCCTTCCACTTCTTCTACTACTTCTTCTTCCAAATGTCACTTCCCACCCCACCCAACTCGATCAAAGTCTTCTCCGGTCCATCGGCGCTCAACAAAAGCTGCATCTCGGGATCTCCCTTCTCCATCGCTCTCACATATGCCGGTCGAGCAGCCACATCGCGCAACCATCTCAGAATATGATCATAACCCTTCAGACTCGTACCAGACCAATATCGTCCCGTGGATAGAGAGAACATCATCATGATATCCGCAGCTGTAAAGTCCTCCCCGGCAAGCCATTTATGGGAGGACAATCGGCCATTGACGTGGGAGAGGGCGTCTTGTACTGAGTTTGCAGAGAGTTTCGGGAGAAAGTCATCGAGAGGTAGGCCGGCTATGCGAACGAACATTGCTGTGGACAAGGCTGGCTGGAGCGAACCGGAGCAGTAGTTGAACCAGTAGATGTAGTCTACAAAACCGGGTTGACCGACTGGCGTAGTGAGTTTGCCGGAGCCATAGGTTTCGATAATGTACTGGCAGATGGCGGCAGATTCGGAGAGGGTGAGAGGGGGATTCACGGCATCGTCAACGATGAAGGGAGCTTTGCCAGTGGAGTTTCCGGGGAGTGATTTGAGAGACTCGGGAGCCGTGAGTGGATCCCGGGTGTAATGGACGAGTTTATATTCCAGACCAAGCTCTTCGCAGAGAAAGACGATGCGCTCAGATTGGGAAATGCCCAGGTGGTGTACTGTGAGCGTCATGCTTTGGGATGTGCGGTGGGCGGTTGACTGCGGTAAGGAGGTACCTGTAGGTAAAGGGGTTGTTTTCTCTCTCGAAGAAGCGACTGTAGTATGACACCGGTGGTTGGTGGTGGGGTGGATGACGTGGTGGGACCTGAAGCATCATGCCAAGTCTTGGCCCTTGTAGAGCCGGAATGAAGGCGTTGGCGTTGGCCATGCCCATCATTGACGGGAGAGCGTGTCGATAGAGAGAGAGAGAGAGACCTCTCTTGCAGAATTCGTCTGTGGACTGGATTCTACTCCTGTCGCGGGCTCGTCGACTTTCGTCGGGCGTGAGCTCTCGTCTCGCCTTTTGGCAGCGCAATCAGTTGGATCCGACCGTACTTTGGTGACGGCGGAATGAAGAAACGAGGCGGATGGAAGATTTCAATCGTTGCTCCCGGATGCCCTTTCTTCTCACGCCTGCCCTACGCGGCTTCGCAACCCCCATCGTAGTCCCCAATGTCTGATGATGGCTCGCCTTCCACGCCTCCACCTCTGCTTCCAGCGTGTCAAACACGGCGTCCAGTCTATTCGCGTGAGCTTCCTCTTCGAACTTGAAGTCCTGGGCGACAGAACGCCTGTCCTCCTCAGTTCCAGCTCTCAAACGCGCTCGCAATTGCTGGCTCTGCGTCCCACCATTCTCTTCCGCATATGGAACAGCTTCCAAGTCATCGAGATTGCGTCGTAAGTTCTCCACGCGTTCCTGAAGGATATCTAGTTCCGGGGGAAAGACCCTGCGGTGTTGAGCCCAGTGACCGGGCCTGTACGGTGGGATCGAGGGATTCAGTCTGACGGAGCCGGCCTGGCCGATGATTTGGGCCGTCATGGAAGCCACCGAGCTGGTCTCAGTGCCAATGGCTTCGACCAGGCGTTTGGTGGTGGTGAGGGCGATGGAGTCGATTTGTTTGAGGTGTTCGAGCATTTCGGCGCGGGAGACGGCGTCGCGGCGAGGAGGAAAAGACGAGCCGGGGCGGTGGCGGCGGCGGCGGTAAGGGTATGGATGGGTCGGGAGACGTCGAGGGAGAGGAAGCATGCGGCGAGACATGGTGGCAGGGCTGTTGTGTGTGGTGTGTTGTTCATGCACTCACTTCCATAAGGAGAGGAGGTACCTGCACTGTACCTTGCGATAGTTTTCCCGGGAATCCAGCTTCAACCACCCCAACTCCAAGATCATCTACATATCTTACTGACCTGTAACACGCACACCAGCCCTTTACCCCTGCTCCGATGGCCTCGTTGCCGCTGGAGGACAATGTACGTATCGTGACAAAGGGGAGCCAGGCAACATTCATTACCTGCAGAAGCTGAGTGATATATACAGGTCTTCCAACAGCTTCGGAAGCCCATTGACGCCAAAGTGCTGGAGCAGCGCGAGAAGGAGATCAACGAGCGCATACAGACTTCCTACGACAAGGCGGAGAAGCGGCAACATGAGCTGGTATGTGTCTCGTACGCCTCTCGCGGTATCGTCATCATCACCACCTCTGACGCATCCAGATCTCGCTGAATTCCACGGCGCCCGTGTCCATTTCCTCGATCAAAGTGCTGCACGCTACCCACACGCGCCACCACTTCCTCGAACGCATCTTCAACCCTCTCTTGACCCAGAACCGGAAAGATCAGGCCTACTACACCCTCCGCGAAGCTCTGACGGAAGTCTCCCACGCCGTCGACAAGCTCAACCGTCTCGACATCTTCCAGTCACCCATTTCCACCTACATCGACAAAGCCGAGCCCACCGATTCCAGCACCACCCCGACCGACTACGCTGTATTCGTCACAGCCAAAGAGCGCGGCAGATATACCATCAAGACCGGCACCGAGGCTGGCACTGCGGAAGGAAGCGCATACGTGAATGCAGTACTGAGAAACGTCTTTGGCGGAGGAGAACGCTTGAATGGACATGCCAGTCTGGGGACCAGGACGCGAGAAACGTACAGTGCGACATTCGACACTCCCATCCTCTCCAATCCGGACCTGCGGCTCGAAGTGGGAGGTCTCAAGTCGAGTACGATCAAGCCATGGGCATCTCACGAAGAAGTCTTACGAGGGGGGCAGACCAAGTTCGTATGGAGGAATTCGCCGTTCTTACATCAAGAGTTGGGGTACACGGGCTTCTGGAGACAAGTGACGGGACTGGCGGAGAAAGCAGCACCTACGATCCGAGCTGATGCGGGAGATAGCTTCAAGTCTAGTCTGTCGCACACTCTGACGTATGACTCGAGAGATACACCCATGTTGCCTTCACGGGGACTCTTCTTGAAAGCCGCTTCCGAGCTGGCCGGCGTAGGTCCGTTGGCAGGTGATGTTGCCTTTGGGAAATACGAAGTCGAGGGTCAAGCTGCCGTGCCGATCCCCATGCCGGGAATTAAAGGTGACAGCGGGATTTCATTCACGGTCGGAATGCGAGGTGGTTTCATTGCGCCTTTGCCACTGGGCGGAGAAACGAGGGTCAAAGGAACGAGGATCAACGATCGATTTCAACTGGGCGGACCCACGGATGTGAGAGGATTCCGCCTTTCAGGACTGGGGCCTCGCGATGGACAGGATGCTGTCGGAGGAGACGTCTATGCCGCCGGTGGTGCTTCCCTTCTCTTCCCTCTGCCTCGAGTCGGTGCAGACACTCCGCTACGGCTCCAAGCGTTCATCAACGGAGGACGGTTACTCGCATTGCGAGACACACCAGGCGATGGTCACCGGAGTGTGGGCGACGTCGGAAACAGTCTGACGCGCACCATGCACGACTTGAGCAACAGCTTACCCAGTGCTGCAGCGGGCTTCGGACTGGTCTATGCCCATCCTGCAGCGCGAGTCGAGGTCAATTTCAGTCTGCCGCTCGTGATTCGCAAGGGCGAGGAAGGACGGAAAGGATTGAGCTTCGGGATTGGGTTGAACTTTTTATAGAAATACTTATATGCTCGATTCATTGTCCATTGATATCAAGATGTGAAAGCAAACTCCTCCCACTACCAAAAGACAGGAAAATCATGTTATCTAGGAGGATATCCTAGACAACAACCTCCTTCTTCTTCTTCTCAGTACTACTACTACTCCTACAACAACTCACAAAAAGCAACTCGGCAATCTCGTCGACGACCTCCCGCACCACGTCCTCAGTCTGCAAAACTCGATTCCCTTCAAAACTAATTTCCAACCAACCTCCTGTTCTCTTCCCCTTTCCTCTTCGAGGCGTAGCATAAATCTCGGGCCTGTTCCGAGGAAGATGCGGTCGATCCAAAACCTCACATGACTCTAGTAGTAGTAGTAGACTGTCTTTCTCTTTCTCTTTCTCTTTCTCTTTTTCTTCGTCTTCCTCTTCCTCCTCATCTTCCTCTTCCTCCTCAAGCCTCTGAAACGCCGTCCTCCATCCAAAATCTCGCACCACCAGCCCACCACCACCACCACCACCACCACCACCACCACGCGGCGGCCAATCGGTCGCGAATTGAATAATATCGCTCATGCCCACGGCTTCATAGAGCGCATCGTCGAGAAAAGTCTGGTGGAAAGTTTTCGCTACGGTCCAGAGATTGTCGTGGGCTTGAGGGAGATAGCGTACAGGTTGTTCGAGGAGAGCTGGGCCGACAGTGTCGGAGAGGTCGGCGGGGAGCATGGAGCGGCCGGTGACGAGGCGGCCGAAGAGGATTTCTTTGGCGGTGGTGGTTGTGGTTGTGGTGGTGTTGTTGTTGTTGCAAGAGGGGAGAGCTCGACGAGCGAGAATGATGGCGCAGGCGGCGTGGAAGAGTGTGGCGAGGGGAATGTCGTTGCAGTTTTCGGGGTCGGGGAGTGGGATTTTTTGGGAAAAGGATAGACGATCGTTGACTGTTAACGTGACAGCGGAGGAGGAGGAGGAGGAGGTAGTGCCGTCAACAAGTGTTGGAGGAGGAGGAGGAGGAGGAGGAGGAGAAAATCCTTTCAGCCGAGTTTGCCAATACTGCAGACTCGCCATCTTTCTCTTCTCGTGATAAAAGACAAGATCTCCGAATCCGAATCGCAGACGGGGAAGAGTCTCTCCGCGATAGAAAGCCGCCAGCGCCTTCAGCATCGCTTCCACACTATAGTCGTCGAACTGAGCGTGTGAAATTTTGAAAATCAGCTTTGCTGGTTCCGAAGAAGAAGAAGAACTGCTACTCATAACAGCCATGAACGCGACAAAAGATTCTCCCAACTGGTTTGGACGCCGAAGATCACGTTGACAAATCCGCTTGATCGTGGCATTGACATCACCATCACCATCACCATCACCACCATCCTCTCCCACTTGCACGACGTGGAAGCGTGGTTTGAAATGTCGCAACTGAGCTTGCCAAATGCGGCCCGAAATTTCGACAAAAACAGTCCGCAGAATCTCAAAGTGCTCCACCAAGTGCTTACACGCTCGTCGAAGACGGGACATGTCCACATTCGTGGGGAGAGTGAGGATAAAGTATGGTAGCCTCCCGGGGGGATCCTGCAATGCTTCGCGAACAGCCAACTCCTGGAAATTCGTCGCGGGGAGGATGTCTTGGATATCGTCGACATCGACTTCGCTGGCTAGGAGCGGCTCGATTGTCGTATAGAGGAAATCCATATAGTCGCCGCCGGCCTCACTAGTCGTAGTAGTAGTAGTAGTAGTCCTTGGTAAAAGTGCAAAAGGTTTGCGAGGAGGAATTTCCAGAGCATTCTTGTTGTTGTGCATCGTCGTGGTCTGGGTAAGAGTGAACTCTTTTGCCACTTCAGCCAACTGACTCAATCTCGGATTTCGAAAAATATCCGCAACAGTGAAAGATATTCCCGCCTTTCTCGCCGCCGCCACTAAACGCATGGCAGAGATGGATTCGCCGCCGATTCGAAGAAAGCTGCTCTGCGACTTGATACTGGAAATATCAATTCCCAGAATTTGTGCCCATAGCTCTTGAATTCGTCGTTCCATGTCCGTGTTGGGCCCTTTTTGTTGTGATGATGATGATGATGATGATAATGTCTTGCTGCTCCCTTGCAATTGCATACTCGCCAGGTCTTCGAGCTTTCTCTGACCGCCAATACGACGAAGTTCTCGTCTGTCAATTTTGTTCGTGGTCGTCATGGGCAGTCCATCCAACGTGATGTATGCTCCCGGTATCATATATTGGGGCAAAATGTCTCGAATGTCTTCTTCGACGTCTTCGAGAGCCCTGGATAAGCGGAATGTGCCATCTAACCTCTCATGCGAAGGCATGTCCCGCCTCAGAGCCAGGAACATGGCCAGAATCGGTGCTTTGCTGTTCGAGGGGGTGATGATCTCTGCAGCGACCATATCGCAGAGCGTGGTATGCTTGCGAAGAGCATTCCCAACATGATGTTCGACTTCACTCAGCTCGACTCGTTGTCCGCGAAGCTTGACCATCTGGTCTTTGCGGTTGATGAAAGTCAATGAACCGTCCGCTGCATTGTAGCGAAGGAGATCTCCCGTCTTGTATACCCGCCGCCCCGTCGTCGTGCTCGTCCGACCACCTTTGCGCAGCCACGCCGGACTCTCGAAAAATGCCTTGGTCGTTGTGTCCGGATCATTCCAATAGCCTGTTGCCACAGGTGGCCCTTCAATGACAAGCTCTCCTACAGCACCAATAGGCGCCAGCCGATCAATTCGCCCGGGCTCAACCAGCCAGGTCCGAGCAGCAAACGAGTGGCCAACATAACCCGACGGACTCTCCTTGGTCAGCGCCGTGATACACAGCGCTTGTGCACACTCGGCGGGACCATAGATGCCCACAAAAGTCTCGACTTGTCTCCAACGAGCCAACTCGGCCGATGGAATCGCCTCGCCGCCCATGGCCAAGATCTTGAGACCAGGCAACGCCAGGGGATTCAATGAACAAGCGACAGTGGGCGTGAAGTAGGCATAGTCTGCGCCTAAGCGATTGAAAGCGCCAGGAATGTCGTTTCTGCGCTCCGTCTCGGACGGGATGCAGAGGCAGCCGCCACACGTCAACGTATTGAGGAGATTGGACCACGATACATCGAAGCTGTATGAAACAAAGTCGAAGACACGAGTGCCGGCCCGGACCTGGAGTTGCTCTCTCTGGTGCGTGACAGCAGAGCTAAAGTTCTCATGCGTGGTGGTGACACCTTTGGGCTCTCCAGTAGAGCCAGAAGTGAAGACGACGTAGAGGAGATCACTCGGGCTGACTTGGGGTAAGTTGTTGCGGCTGAGGAGCTGGTCAGTTTGCTGCTCGTGCAGGAGTTGTCGATTGACCACAATGACCTCCACGTCGTCGTACAATCTACTGGCGAGACTCTGGTTGGCTTGGGATGACAGGATGAACTTGGGTTGAATCCTGGTGACAATCGACTTCAGACGTCCCTCTGGCTGCGTACTGTCCATTGAGACACAAGCCGCCCCTGATTTCACCGCGCCCAACGCTGCAACTGGCTGCCACAGAGACTTTTCGAAGCACAAAGGCAGCACTGTCCCTGGCACAACGCCACGTGCGATCAGAATTCGAGCCAACCGACTTGTCAAATGGTCCAATTCCTGATACGAAAGCTCTCCATCCCATGAACAAAGCGCTTGACTGTTGGGGTAGGCTGCAGCGCTGGCAGTAAACAAGTCGTGCACGCAAGTCGGCACAGCCGCTGGCCATGTCGCGTTCCATTGCCAGATGGTGTCGATATCTTTCTGACCGAGCACGCTGAGATCCTGGATAGTGTGCTGGGAGGTGGCCGCGCCAATTCCACGTAGAAGTCGCTCAAAATGACCGAGAAGAAGGCTCGCTTGTGGTCGATTGATCACATTCGAGTCGAAATTGACCTCGATACGCAGACCTGCGGAGCCTTGCAGGTGAATCATGACCATCATCGCATGAGGGTTGAAGTGATTCAAGCTTCCATCATCATCATCCAATGTGGAAGAGACACGCACAAACGGCCCCTGTTCTGGCATCAAACTGGGGGCTTGCATGGAATGTTGCACTACCAAGAGCGTGTGGAACTTGGTGCCCACGCTGGCATCCTCGCTAGCGCTTTGAATGTCGCTCAAGGCAGTATGCTCAAAGGGAATCGTGTCGATGGCTTGCTTTTGCATCGCCGCCAGCAGCTGGTGGACTGTCGTAGTGGGACTCATTCGCACGCGGACAGGCACAGCGGCAATTAAAGGGGCAATCATCCCTTCCACACCGTCCACTGGCGCTTGACGGCCGGTGCTGAGCACGCCGAACACAGTATCTTCGGAATCGGTATACCGTGCCGAGAGGATTGCCCACGCCGCTCGTACAACAACTGCAGGAGTGACGTCTTGCTTCGGCCAGGGAATGTCTGCAATCTCACACGAGACCGTGGCATTTGCCTGGGGTTGATATTGCTCCGAGGGAAGAGGTGGGTAGAGAGTAGCGTTGCAATGGGAGAACTGTTGTCTCCAGAAGTCTTTTGCTTTTTGCTTGTTCACACTGAGCACGTGCGAGATGAAATTCTGGAATGGTGCGGCTGGTCTGCGTGAGGTGTCCCCATTATACACCTTGTTGACCTCCCGCAGCAGTATTGCGATCGAGACAGCATCATATACAGCATGATGCTGTTCCAAGATACACAGCCTTCTCTTGTCCTTCGCATCTTGGACAAGCGCCAATCGTGTGAGTGAAGTTCCCAGTCCCATTGATCGAGCATTCGTGTACTTCAGGAATGCCCCGAGGCTATCGAAAGTGTTCCACTCCAAAGCTGTCTTCAGTTGTGCTTGAAGGAAGCCCTCGCCATCCACAGCAACGACTCTGTTTCTGAGAATGGGCGCAACTGTGCTACTCACATGTTCCCAAGCGTGTCGGAGCAGTGAAACGTCAGCATCTTCACGCAGCTCAATCAGTATCCGTGCAATATAATCTCCCGGCCTCTTCAAAGTCACAGCGAGGAGTGACTTCTGGACAGCAGTACAGGGATAACAATCCTCCACGCTCGCGACATCCACTTCGCACTGTCGAGCAACTTCGAGTCGGACCTCAGAGGACTTATCAGGATTCAGCAGAAGCGAAAAGGGCTTCATCACTGCACTGTCATCGCCCCCCGACTCGATTCGCTGCATCTTCTCCGCCATGTCTGCCAAACGAGGATGTGCCAAGATATCCGAGACTGTGAGTGAGTAGCCTTGTCGACGAGCAAGACACATGAGCTGCATAGCTGAGATTGAGTCACCAGTCATGCGGAAGAAGCTACTGTGACAACCGATCGTCTCGAGTGGGATATGGAGGACTTGAGCCCACATGTGGCGCAAAGAGATTTCGAACTTGGTCTTGGGGGGCGAGGCATTACAATGATTCTTCGGCGATCTCGTGAGCTGGGCGAGTTCCAGTTTCTTCCCCAACTCTCGTAGTCTTCTGCGGTCGATTTTGCCAGACGTGTCCAGGGGCATGCTCAGAAGAGGTTCATAGCATGAGGGTATCATATACGCCGGGAGATGCTGCGCCAACTCTTCCTCCATGTCATCGAGGGCTGCTCGCAGCCGCCACCATCGCGACGCATCGACGACCTCCAGGAAGACCACAATCGTGGGACGGGAGAGGACTTCAGGAGTCACCAGTTCCGCTGCCAACCGTGGCGACTGGCTTCTCTGAGACAAGAGCTTAATCACATGCTGTTCAATGTCTCCCAGATCGATTCTTCGCCCATTGAGTTTGACTTGATTATCTCTCCGTCCCATGAAGATGAGGGTCCCGTCCGTCGGATGGTATCTCACCAAGTCTCCCGTGCGATATACTCGGCCCTGTCTTCCGCTGCCGATGCCACCAGCGCCCTTGCTCAGCCATGGAGGAGTGTCGATGAAGGTCTGTCGCGTGGCAGAGTCATTGTTCAGATATCCTTGCCCAACGAGAGGTCCTTCGAGCACGAGTTCACCGACAGTACCGATAGGAGCCAAGCGACTGGGAGTGTTCACGTCCACAATCCACGTCATCTGGCCATTCCCCTGGCCGATAAGAATGGTTTCTGGCACTGGTGAAGGCACTTTCCAGCTGGTAGCCCAAGCGGAGGCTTCAGAAGGACCATAGCAGTAAGTGACATGGCATTGGTCTACCCATGGAACCAGTTCTTCTCTGGTGATCTTATCTCCTACAATGATGGCATTCTTGAGGGTCGGCACCGCAGCAGGATCAATCATTCGAGCGGTTGCCGGTGTAATCAGAACATCAGTCACGAGGAATGAGCGCAGGCTCTCCAGCAAATGGTCCTGCTTTTGCGTCTCCGAGGGAACACACAGTGTGCCGCCGGCACAGAGAACATGGATCAGAGGCCAGTGATGGGCATCAAAGGAGTAGGCAGAGTAATCAAACATTCGTGATGTGCTGTCTAACCGATGAGCGCTTCTCTGCAGCACTACTGCCGAACTCATATTGCTGTGGGTGATCATACAGCCTTTCGGGACACCAGTCGTTCCCGATGTGAAGACGACGTACAACAGGTCGGTTGCCTTGACGCGAGGAAGGGCAAGATGGGAGTGATCTGTCCGTTCACTTGTATCTGCGTCGACGACCATGACCTTCTCGCACAGCGTCGTCGACAAGTGATGTTGCTGGGGCGAGCAGAGCATCAGACTCGGCTGGACGATTCGTAACATGTCGCGAAGTCGAGCCTCGGGCAGACTGGGCTCGAGCATCAGGACAGCGTGGCCAGCCTTGATGACTGCCAGAAAGGCGACTGTGGTCCATACAGACTTCTCGAAGCAGATCGGGATGATCTGGTTGCCGTCCTCCTCACG
Organism: Sphaerulina populicola P02.02b; assembly: GCA_000291705.1. Lineage (NCBI taxonomy): Eukaryota > Fungi > Ascomycota > Dothideomycetes > Mycosphaerellales > Mycosphaerellaceae > Sphaerulina > Sphaerulina populicola. Next base: position 63,522 of record JH792579.1, on the reverse strand, counting down.
GATGATGCTGTGGGCAATGGTAGTGGATCTCTGGTCCAGCTGCTGATATGTCAGATCGCCATCCCAAGCGGAGAGCGCCAGAGCACCAGGTTGGTCTTGTGCGACTTGGGCGATTAACTCGTGTATGCACTGATCTTGCGGAGGTGCCACGGGGGAGTTCCATCGCCATATTCGCTCCATGTCTTGTTCTGTAGTCATATTCAGATCTGATATCAATGTTCCTCCTTCGGCCTCGCATAGTCCCCGAACGATCTCGGCAAAATGGCCAGCGAAGAGAGTGGCGACGTCGCTACTCATCACTTTGGAATCGATACTCAGCTGAAGCGATAAACCATCACGGCCAAGCGTGCAAATGGCCATTAGAGCGTGACTGTTGAATCGATCGTATGCGCTCAGGGATTCGTCGTGACTTTTCGCAGAGACGTTGAAGCAAGTGCTGTCGGCCAGTGCCATGGCTTGTTGAGGTTGAATCACCAGCATCGAATGAAATCCGCACGCCTCTCGACAGTTCTCGTCGATGGAGGAAATCTGCTTCATTCCAACGTGTTCGAATGCCACCGTTTCGACTGCTTGGGCCTGGCTTCTTTGCAGAATCGTCCCCACTTCGGTCTGTGGTTCTACTCGAATTCTAACGGGCAGTGCTGCAATCGTGGGGCCGCAGACTCGATCGATGCCGTCCATAGAAGCCTGACGACCCGATACAATTGCACCAAATATCGAGTCTCGCGAGTTGGTGTATCGGGAGCACACGATTGCCCAGGCAGCGCGAACAATTGTCGATGGCAAGATGTCATTTTGGCGACGCCAGGTCAAATTATCGACAGAGTGTTGAATCACAGCATCTGGTCGAGGTTGGTAGCTACTGCGAGGGAGCATCGGAAAATGCTGCACGTCCAGGTCTTCGAATTGCGATTTCCAGAAGTCGAGGTCAGCGACAGGATCCCGTCTGGCGATATGGTCGACAAAATGTCTGAATGGCACGAGTGGGACAGGAGCAGTCTGATCCTGGAGATATGCCTGAAGTGTCTCGCGAAGGAGCATGTTTGTGACACCGTCGTAGACGGCATGATGCATCATCAACACAAAGGTGTGGCCACATTGTTCTGGGCTGTCAACGAGACCATATCTCACGAGCGGCTTACCCAAACCCGGCGGTTCGTGCTCCAATATGTGAGAGAACTCAGCCAGCGTAGTCGCGGGAGACCATTCGTCGGCGACGCGGAGGACAACTTGAACGAGCCCATGGCCAGCTAAGTCCACGATCCGGGTCCGTAATATCTCTGTTGCACGCACAACAGCCTCCCAGGACCGCTTGAACTGAGCGACATCTACGGACGGTGCTAGTGGGAGGATATCAAGTCCGACATAGTCTCCCGGTCTGTGCTCGGACAAGGCGATGAGACTTTCTTGTAAAGGGGTCAACGAATACACATCCTCGACATCATGCTCGGTCCAGACGCCGCATAATGATGAGGCAGCCCGCTGACGAATTCGGACGGTGTCTTCTTCATTCGACGCTCTCGGATCTTGCAGAGCGTCATGTCTTGTTGTGTGGGATTTCATAACCACCATAGCAGTGTCATGCCTCTCGAAGGCGGCGGCTCTCTGACCCTCGGCCTGGGTCGCTTGGGTGGTCCAGAAATCAAGTACATGTGTCGAGGTGATGAGAGTCGATACGCTGCCTACACTCTGGTCGACACCACGAATCATCTGCTGCAAGATATGATCAAAGTGTTGTGCGAGAAATTTCACTTGCGCTTCCGTCAAGACGTGATCGTCGAAGCTCATCGCCAAGGTCATACCGCTGGGCTGTAGCCAGAAGGACACCATCAGCGCATGGGGATTAAAAGGATCCGTGCCCAACGTATCAAGAGTAGCTCCGAAACTGCGAGCTTTGAACAAATCGTTGCTAGACGATAGACCCTTTCCCGTGCGAATAGGATGCACGACGAGCAGTGTCTGGAAGAGGTCTTGAGGATTGATTTTCCCAGCCGCTCGGGCAATGTTGGTGATTCCATAATGTTGATGCGGCAGAGTGATGAGGTCTTCCTGTCGAAGTCGAGCATGGAATGCACCGAGACTTTCGGTCCAGTCGACACAGAAGGCTTCGGGAATCGTACACACTGTTGGTCCGGCGCAGTTTTCCACCCCAGGAAGATCGACCTGTCTTCCACTGGCAACATATCCAAAGACGACGCGAGTGTCCGACAAGAGGCGGGCTACAAGCGTGATCCACGCCGACTGGATGATGATGGCCGGTGTTGCACCGTGGAGAGGCCAGACGAGGTCGATAGTTCGAGTGACCTCCTTGTTGGCCCTGGGCTCGTAAGCATCGTGCGGAAGGCGAGGGAATGGCTGGTATGCATCTTGGCCAACTTTCTTTCTCCAGAACTCTTCCGCGTCGTCCTTTGGAGTCTTCAGGAGATGACCAACAAAGCGCCGAAAGGGGAGCATCTCCACTGCGGTGGTCGAAAAGTACTTGTCTTCCAGGCAATTCAGAAGCATAGAAAGAAGAGCGCCGTCGTAGATGCTGTGATGAATCGTCAGGATAAAGGACCGATCGATGAGACAAGCCCGGCAGAGTGCATCCCCAAGGAACATTTCATCGTGCTCATCGTCGTCGAGGTATTCACTGACCACGGAAGCGTCACGCATAGGAAGATCTTTGATGATGACCTGCACCAGCCCTCCTGCAAAAAGATCCACAACGCGAGTTCTGAGAATTGGCAATGCGGCCACAGTAGCAGCCCAGGCGTGCCGGAGTCTCAAAGGGTCGATGCCACTCTGCAGCTCCAGCACACTCCGAGAGACATACTGCATCGGGTTACGAGCAGTCAGCGCGAGTAATCCTTCTTGCGTCGGGGTGCACGGGTATATATCCTCCACTTCTGCCGGCGAGACACTGCACAGGCTGGCTGCGGCCGCACGCGCATCTTCTACACGGATGCCCGGTCTCAAGAGTAGTGAGAATGGTGGTGGATCCAACTCTGCGGACTCGTCGTGGCTTTTACATGGCACGACGATAGAAGCCATGTCTGAGAGAATGGGATTCTGGAAAACCTGTGCGCTAGTCAGACGCAGGCCTTCTGACCGAGCGAAGGAGACCAGACGCATTGCGGCGATTGAATCACCACCCAGGCGAAAGAAATGATCAGAGCTGTTGATACAGCCGGACTCGAGACCCAGAACGGACGCCCAGAGGTCACGTAGAGTGCTTGTCGTCGGCGATTGTGGCTCGACGACGGCTTCTCCTCCAGACTCCTGAGACCCCGAGAGCATCGACAGATGTTGTCTCGTGAAAGTACTGGCGAGTACGCGTAGCCGTTGTCGATCGACTTTTCCCGTTCTGCCCAGTGGAATCGAAGTCAGGGGGATCAGGTATGTGGGAACCATGTAAGCTGGTAGCTGCTCAGCCATATAATGTCGAAGCTCACTCATCGTGTGTGCATTGCAGTGGTTGTCGAGCTGTGATTCGCCCTTGTCAGGGGTATCAATGGAGGCGCAGAGGAACAGCGCCAAACTCTCGGAGTCGTCGTCTGCCAATGTCACCGCCTCAGCCACGACTCTCGACACTGGATGGCCATGCGCCTCGGAATATGCCATCACGGTCGTCTCGACCTCATCCAATCTGATCGGTCTGCCATGCAACTTGGTCCATATGTCGCCACGTCGGCCGAGGAAGATGAGGTTGCCTTCAGCATCGTACTTGACAAGATCCCCAGTACGATAGAATGGGCCAGAGTGGTCTTGGGTCGTCGTCGCAGGGAGTTGCCCCAGCACTGCTTTGGGAGCAGTGAAGGTGACCATGTCCGCGTTGTTGTCCGCTCCGCAAATGTAGCCATCTGCAACGATATGACCTTCGATGCAAAGCTCTCCCACCATACCAATGGGCGCTAGCTTGTCAGAGTCGCACGCGTCAAGGACCCAAGTGCGTGCATGTAAACTTCTTCCAATGAAGCCCGTAGGCCATGTCGAATGCATGAGCGCGTGTTGTGTGGTGGCGACAGGAGCTTCCGCTGACCCATACCAGTTGAAAGCTGCTACGCCAAAGTGTAACCACCTTCGAGCAGCAGCGGATGTGAGTTTCTCGCCAGTAAACACAATCGTCTTTAACAGAGGCACTTGTTTCGGCTCCAGGAGCTGGGCAACAGATGGAGTCAGGCAGATCCAATTTGCTGTCGCGTTGTTGATCGCAGCGGGCAGGTCTGCTTGTGGTGGAGGAGGTATAGACATGCTTCCGCCGACAGAGAGCACTGCTAGACTCTCGATGATAGCAACATGAGAGTCGTAAGCCGCAAACTGGAAGACTTTGCTGCTGGCGCTCAATCCGAATGAGTCGGCGGCAGCACTCAAATTGCTGCTCAACGTCAGGTGACTCCACATGACAGCTGTGGACGAGCCGGTCGTCGTGCCAGGAGTGAAGACAACAACAGCGGGATCGGAAAGTTGCACTGTGGTGGCATCAGGCTCCTCCAGCAGCGTATCACTGTCGTCGGTAATGGTCTCTTGTTGTTCCAGCAACTCCTCCACCGTTACGATTGTAGCAGTGAATGGACATGCGGCTGCACTGAGCTGTTGAGAGGTGGTAATACACAGTATCGGATCACCAGATTTCTTCCCCATGTGCTGAGCGCCGTCAATCGATATCGAAGACGAGACTGGCACCACGACTCCACCCGCGCGTAGGACTGCCAACATCACAACCACCGTCCGTGATGATTTCTCACAGCAGAGTATCACTTTGCGACCTCTCACATGGTACCTCTTGAGGAGAGAGGATAATACTTTTGATGACACGTGCCACAAATCTTGGTAGGTGAGATCGGTGTCGTGAGCTGCGATGGCCATTGCGCCGGGCTGAGTGTGCACCCTCTCTTTGATCATGTCGACAGCCAAAATGTGCACGGGAGGCGGCGACATGATGTTCTTCTTGTTGTTCCAGTCGAGTATTTGTTTCTTGTCTTGTTCGGACACGAATTGCAGATCCTGAAGCTTGGTATTCTGATGTTCAGATGAGCACAAGAGGTGTAGGATATGTTCGAGCTGTCGAGCGAATCTTTCGCACTCTACTCTGCTGAGCATTGCCGTGTCAAAGCTGATATCCAGGCGAAGCCCCGAATGCGTGGGGCTGGCAACGAGCATGATGCCATGGGAGTTAAAGGGGGCGATACTGGCAGCTGCTTGGCTGGCATCATCGGGTTGAAGAGGCTGAGAGAAAAGTTCATAATAATTGCCATCAGGTTCGTGTGGTTGATCATCATCATCATCATCATCATCATTGTGCTGTACCACGAGCAAAAGCTGGAATAACCCAGAATCACCAGAGTCAGAGCTCGTCATGGTACGACGAATGTTGTGTAGGCCGAATTGCTCGTAGTCATACATGGCGATGGTTTGATTCTGTATTTGACGTTGTAGATGGCCGACTGTCTCTGTCCAATGCAGCTTCAGTCTTACGGGAACAATAGCAAATGTGGGTCCTGCGATCTGTTCCATCATCGCTACTGACGCTTGCCGTCCACTGACCGTAGCTCCAATGACCACATCATCCGAATTCGTATGCTTCGCAAGGAGGAGACCGAGTGCAGCGCGAAGGGTTGAGCTGGGCGTCACTCCTGTGCGATACCACTCCAGGCCAGTCACCTCCATCCGAAGCTCTTCTTTCACTTCTTCTTTGGTCTTGCATACAGGTAGGAATGGAGCAGCAGGTTCGTGGTCACGGAATTGCTCACTCCAGAATTGGGCTGTGCGTGGGTCTTGTATCTGCTTCAACACGTAGCGTACAAAAGGCTGAAAGGATGCCAGCTGTAGTGAATTGTGACACCGATTGTGGTATGCATGCTGCACTGCCTGGAAGACGAGAGATCGACTCCAACCATCAAAGATGGCGTGGTGCATTTGCACTCTGAGCACGAGGTGGCAGCCTTCATGGCCCAGCGAAGACATGCCCACACGGAAGAGAGGTAAGCCCAGACCCATGTGATGCGGTGCTGCTGTGTGGTCAGAGAGAGTCTCGAAGAAATAATGATTATGGATGGAATCATGGCGAATGACGACCTGAACCACCATATCAGCGCGGCCCGGCAGATGTATGATTCGAGTACGCAGTAGCGGTGCGGCGTTAATGACATGCAGCCAGGCAGCAGTGAAAGCTTCTCGATCAAGTCTTTCTGGCATCCGGTATGCAAGTTGATGTATATAGCTTTCCGACTGCACCGAGGTCATCGCCATCATGCCCTGTTGCATGGGAGTACACGGAAGTATGTCCTCAATCGCTTCTGGAGCGATGCTCAAGGCCTTCGCAGCAAGCTGTCGGATACTGGTTCGATCGAGTCTGTGATCCAGTAGCTCCAAGGGCTCGCCGAAGGGGGGAGATGACAGCTCCGTATCATCCTCCGCCGCCGCCAGAACAGTCGTGGCGAGTTCTCGAAGAGATGCGGCTTGTAGGACATGGGAGATGGAGAGTAGCAGCTTCTGCTGTCGAGCAATGGCGAGCATGCGTATCACCTTGACCGAGTCTCCACCTAAGCGCAAGAAATTGTCGTTGGCGCCAATGGTTTTCGGGTCCATATTCAACAGTCCCGCCCAGATATCGCGGAGTTGTCGTTCGACATGGTTCACGGGCTCAATATACGGATGGCGATGCACAATGTGGGACTGCAGTTCCAACAGCTGCGACATGGACGAAGCGCCAGCTATCTCACGAAGGGAGCGCCGATCTGCTTTTCCTGTAGATGCTCGCGGGACCTGACGCAGTGGATAATAGAGAGACGGAAGCATGAAGGCGGGGAGAGCATCCGGCAACTTCTGGATCAGGTCATCCAGTGCCGATGTGATCTGAGTGTGATTGTAATGTGCGGTTTCGATGAACACGGTGATCAATGGAAGGGTGGAGTCTGCAGGATACACGACGTCCACCAGGGCAAAATAGGGGGTGGGAAGCAACTGGCGAACGTGGTACTCGACGTCTGCAATCTCGACTCGCTGACCTCTGATCTTGACCTGAGCAGTGCTTCCTTTGCGGCCGACAAAGAACAGCTGGCCGTTGGGTCCCTGCTTGACTAGATCTCCTGTCTTGTATAGTCTGGCACGTCGACCCGGATATCGCGCATGGCCTTTGGTCAGCCACGGAGGATCATGAATAAATGCAGCGGAAGTGGTGGCGGCGTCTTGTTTGTGGAGATAGCCGCTTCCCACCAGCGGTCCTTCGAGGTAGAGCTCACCCACAGAGCCCACGGGGCACAGCTGGGATTCATGTTCCGGATGGACGATCCAGGTGCATGCGCCAATACCACGACCAATACTGGGCCGTTCCCGATGTGAGCCTGTGATGTGGGAGAAGGTGGATTTGAAGGTGCATTCGGTAGGTCCGTAGCAATTGATGAGTCTCACACGTGACGCCCATTGCAGTATGTTTTCGGGATATGGCAGCTCTCCGCTGAGCAAGATGGTTTCCAGCGTGTGTGAATGAGAATCCGGCTGGAGCGTTCGGAGGACGGTAGGCGTGACATTAATGAGGGTGCAGCGATACGAATCGATCACGGAAGCCAGATCCTCAAGCATCACGTGATCTTGTGCGATGCAGAGACATCCCCCGGCACAAATGGTATGCAGGAAATTACTCCATGCGACATCGAACGAGTAGGGCGCAAAGTCGAGCACTCGTGCTGACGTGTGGAAGCCTAGGGCAATTCCCTGATAGTGCACCGCACTGCGGACGTTGGCATGGCTCATACAAGCACCTTTGGGCGATCCTGTAGTGCCCGATGTAAAGCTGATATAGACCAAGTTCGAAGCGACGATCTGTTTGTGAAGATAGCCAGCAGCAGCATCGGTCTCGGTCGAGGGGAACAAGGAGTGGTCCTCTGACAGTAGTATATGCGCGACATGGTGACTACATGCTGCTGCCGGAGATCGATGGAGCAGATCGGGTGAGGTGACAATCAACTTTGCAGAGGTTTGGTCGAGGATATTTTCGAGCCGCGCTTTCGGATAGCTGGTGTCCAGGGTTACAGCAGCGGCGCCAGACTTGATAATGCCCAGCATGGCAACGGGCATCCATTTGCTCTTACTCAGGAAGATGGGCACAATGTCGCCTTCACGCACCCCGTGGGCTGCAATGCGGTGGGCGAGAGCGCCAGCGAGGGCGTCCAGCTCGGCGTAGGTCAGCTGGCCATCCCAGGCGTCGACAGCCAGAGCTTCAGGCTGATTCTGAGTGACTGTGGCAACCAAATCATGGACACAGCCTGGTATAGGCAGAGGTACAGATGCGTTCCATTGCCAGATGTGGCACAGATCCTCATCAGACGGTCGGTATGATGATGATGAGGATGATGAGCTGGTCTCGGTGCCTGAGCACCCGACAGAACCTGTCATGTTGGCTCTCCCTGGAGGAGTGTCAATCGACGTCGAATGTCTCGTTGATATCACGTGGGGAAGGATCGACCCTACATACCGTTTACCAAGACCAAAGGTACAGTCTTCGGTATGCAAGTCGGACTGTTACTACTGTACCTACTGGACACGCACGAGAAGTTTGGATATGTGCACTCTACCGTGGTTGCAGAAAACGGCAGGCAGCGTGGTGCACTGGTGATGATCCCAGATTCCCAGCATGTCTATCATCTGTACCTCAGCAGCCCAAAACGGCATGATTCTGTACTGTACCTTGGATACCTAGGCAGGGTGCTGGGAGGACATGTTGGGGGGAGGTGTAGCTGGCTGCTGGATAGACTCATATTGCCCCGGAACAGCGTCACATTGTGCGGTTACCGAGCGTTGTTGAAGTGGCTAGGGGGGGGGGCTTGATGCAACTAACTGATAGGGATCCTGTTCGTACCTAGGTAGCCTGTTTGTAGGTAGCCTGTTCGTAATGTAGCCTGTTCGTGAGGTAGCCTGTTCGTCGGTACAGTAGCCTGGAGTGAATGGTGATAGCTCAAATGTCAGGTACATACCTGAAGATGAATAGGTATTGATATAGATACATGTACCTCAGGTCGGTAGGTATGCCAGCCATATCCTTCCAAAACAACACCATGACCGCCACGTCGTCCCCGTCGACGACGATGCCATCACCACCGCAGCTCGATTTCCGGGCATATACCTCTGGCAATGAGGAGCAACGACAGCACTTCCGCGTCCAACTGCGCGAGGCCATGCAGCGCTGGGGCTTCGTCTCCCTCGTCCACTACGGGTGGGCACCCGAGGCCATCGAGCAGCTGTTTGCCATGAGCCGCGCCTTTTTCGCCCTGGACGAGTCGGAGAAAAAGTCGGTGGCCCATCCTCCCGTGCCGAATCCTCACCGCGGATACAGCTACGTCGGCCAAGAGTTCACGTCGGGGCTCAGTCGCGCCAAGGAAAGCGAAGCGCGACACGGGCGGCGGTTGCGCGATCTCAAGGAGACGTTTGACTGGGGCTCGCGCCACGACCGCCTCTTCCCCAGCCTGTGGCCCGACGAGGCCGTGTTGCCGGGCTTCCGCGCGGTGCTCGAGGCGCATTTCGAGCGCGCGCGGCTGCTGCACCGTGCGATTCTCTGCGCGCTGGCCGAAAGCCTGTCGGCCGACCCCGACACGTTCCTGGCGGCCCACCAATGTCACGACAGCGAAGCCCGGCTGGCGCACTACCCCCCGGTCCCGGCGCGCGAGCTGGGCAGCGAGCACGGGACCAGCCGCATCTGCGAGCATACCGACTCGGGCTCAGTGACGCTGCTGTGGCAGGACAGCGCCGGCGGTCTGGAGATATCAGATCCCGTGACCGACACTTTTCTTCCCGTCTGCCACCCCGCTCCCGCCGTCTTGGTCAACCTCGGCGATGCGATGGAGCGGTGGACCAATGGCCTCTTGCCGGCAGCCTACCATCGAGTGGGGAAGCCTACTACTACGAGAAGTCCAGAGGAAATTCCTGGCCGCTTCTCGATCATGTACTTTGGCAAGCCCGATCGGAATGCCTCGCTCGCTCCCCTCAGCCAGTTTGTCAGTGCAGACCGGCCGGCCCAATATGCGGCCATTACGGGCGCGACGCTGAATCAAGGGACCTTGCTTCGCACATATGAGCCATAGGAGGACTATGTACCTAGAAGGCTAGGAGGTAATAGAGCCTGTACATACAGTATCAAAATCAGATAAGATCCCTGACTGTCGATCCCTAGACTTGCCGCTTTAGGCTCTTCTCGCGACCTCCCTCTTATCGGTACCTCCTATACGAACGACATGAACACGACTAGTCCTCGTTACATCGGCAGTTGTCTCTTTTTTTTTTGTTTCTTTTTGTTTTCTTTTTTGTTTTTTTTTGTTTTTGTTTTTTGCGCCATGTAACCGCAACAGGGGGACAAGACAGGCTTCCATCACTTCTATCTACATGTACCATTTCAACAGGTCCCAGAGGCCTGTCCTGTCGTTCGGTATGATCCGCGAGGTATAGATGAATCATACATGTAGTGGTGAGTGTGGGCGGGGAGAGCGGCGTGCAACGACGACGACGACGACACACTGCAATGTCCCCCTCTTCGCCCATTGCGACGGCAGAGGACACGGAGAAGCCGACGTGCATGGTCGAAATTGCAAGTCACAAATCAAGCAATGAATTATCACAGCACGAGGACCGTCCCGCTCGTGGCCGCAAAGCAGACAGTCTGACGATACCCATCCTTCTGGTTCTGGCCGTCGGAGGACTCGAAAGAGCAGCATTCTATGCCATTTCCACTCCCTGGCGTAGGTCCTCTGCTTGTAGACACGTCGACACGAATCCTTCCATCTGACAGACCCTTCTATTCACCCCAATATATAGAAAACTATCTCCAGAATCCCGCCCACAATCGCTCTCCGCCAGGAGCGCTGGGGCTGGGCCAGTCCCGAGCCACAGCCATCAACAATGCGTATTTGGTATTTTCCTCTCTGACACCACTGCCTCTCGCCGTCGTGGCCGACCTTCGACTGGGCAGATTCAAGACGCTCTTGGCCAGTCTCGGTCTGATTGCGCTGGGATGTGTCATACAGCTCATCACCTCTCTACCGCATCATCTCGTGGGACGGACTGCAGGACCGGTAGGGCTCGCGCTCTCCATGATACTCATTGCCATTGGCACGGGTGGCATTCGAGCCGTTTTTCCTCCCTTTCTCGCCGACCAATACCAACAGCGATCGGAAGATGATGGAGATGGAGAGCACGACGAGGTGATTGACTATCGTCTCACGTTGCAGTACATTTACAATGTGTACTATGCGTAAGTACATACTCTACAAGACTGATCCAGCTATGTTTCTTTTCAGAGAAAGTTGACGACCATGACTCCTAGCGTCATCAACTTTGCATGTCTCTCTACCATCCCCTCGACCTTTCTCGAAAAGTCCTACGGATTCTGGGCAGCTTTCACGTTTGCCACTGCTAGCATCTGCATTGCCTTGGTTCTCCTCACGAGTACCTCTGCGAAACTTGGTAAGTGTTTGATTGCACAATTGATTGATATTGATATTGACACTATATTTTCTTTTTCTTTTCAGAGAAAGTCGTACCAGGCGACAACATCCTCGTGCCTGCAGCCCACGTCCTCGCCTGCGCGATACGGAACGGCTTTGATTTGCAGCGAGCCAAAAGCTCGTATCAGATGTCGACCTATGGCAAGACTCCTGCATATACCGACTCGTTTGTGGAGGAAGTGCAGATGACCATGCACACTTGTCGAATACTGTAAGCTTTTTTCTTCTTCTTCTTCTTCTTCCATCCCAACTCATGCATATCGACAGACTATCCTTCGCCGTCTTCTACCTGTGCGCGAACCAAATGAGCAACAATCTCGTCTCGCAAGCAGGACAGATGCAGCTATCGGGAGTACCCAATGACATGGTGCCGACATTCGCTTCCGTAGCATGCGTACTTCTCGCTCCGGCCCTGCAAGCCGTATGGAATTTTCTCGCCCGCCGAAACATTACATTTCGAGCCGTCAGCCTGATCGAGACGGCCTTTGTCCTCTGCGCTGCTGCGATTGGCTATGCTGCTGTGACGCAGCACTTGATATACCAGTCACCACCATGCTTTGACCGACCCCGAACGTGTCGAGACACATCTCCACCTAATGAAATCAGCGTCTGGGTGCAACTCCCGTCCTACCTGATTGCAGCGCTGGCGGAAACCATCGGATTCGTCACGGCGAGCGAGTATGCATATTCGCACTCGCCGCAAGAGGCCAAGAGCATGATTCAAGCCTTTTCGCAGCTCGCTGCTGCATTGGGCAGTGTGCTCGGGCTGGCCTTGAGCCCGGCCGCTCGAGATCCTTGGCTGGTCGTGTACTACGCAGCTCTTGCAGGGGGCATGATGGTTGCTGCGGCTATTTTTTGGTTCGTGTTTCGCGACCACAAAGAAGAAGAGGCAGAAGGAGAAGAAGAAGAAGCCGAACGAACCTAGATAAGTGAAGTACCAAAGGAAGTAAGGTGGTACATGTATGTACCTTTTGTATATACGAGTCACTACAACCCCTACAGTACCTTACGTGGGTTATCTACAAGCCTGCCTTGTCACCCTAGTAGCGTTGCAGTGACACTCGATACTCTGTCCATGTAGGTATATGTACAAGTACAACAACAACAACAACAGCAACAACAACAAGGTATAACAAGTCATAGAACTAACCGAGTCAGCCAGACACGCACATCATGGCAGTAGACCACACTGAAGTCGGCAATGGTGGAACTCTTGCTATTCTGGGTTGTGGTAAGAGAGAGAGAGAGTTAGTTGGTGACCAGACCACTCGTTTGGTTTTTGACCGACTGTTGCAGGCGCTCTTGGCACCGCCATTCTCCTCGGCCTCCTCTCTGATTCGTCAGCTGGACCTATCCCCGAAGGAGGAGGAGGAGATGATGATGATGGTCAGAAGAAGAAGAATGGTTTCTTGAGCAAGGCATATCGCTTCGTAGCCTGTGTGAGGTATGTACAATACAGTACAATACAGTATTGATTAATTCCCTCTCTCTCTCTCTCTCAACTAAAAGTACCTACATAGGCGCGAGCAAGCCGCAGAAACCCTCCGACAAAAAATCCAACAAGTAGCACCCACGGCATCTTCCCGAGTAGAAATCCAAGTCCGCAACAATGTCGAAGCCGTCCGCGCCGCCGAGATTGTTCTATTGGCCGTCCAACCGCATTTGCTGCCCGACCTTCTCCAGGAACCTCAGATGAGTGAATCTCTTCGAGGCAAAATTATTATCAGTGTCTTGGCGGGCGTCACGGTGGAGGATATTCGGTCGGCGGTGGTGAGGCATTCGGAGATGGTATCACCTTTGCAGCAGCAGGAGATGATGAGGGAGAAGAGGAAGTTGTATACGATTGTACGAGCGATGCCGAATATTAATTGCTTTGCGAAACAATCTACTACTATTATTGAACGGGGCTCTGTTGATGAAGAAGAAGATGAAGAGGAGGAAGAAGAAGAGGACGACGAGGACGACAAGAACAACGACAACGACAACAAGAACAACGACGACAACAACAACAACAACAACAACACCAAGAACAACAACAACAACAACAACGAAATCCTCGACATAGTCAGTAATCTCTTCCGCTGCGTCGGCAAAGTATTCTTCACCTCCTCCTCAACCATGAACGCCTGCACAGCGCTCTGCGGCTCGACACCAGCCTTCTTCACGCTAGTTCTCGAAGGGCTCGTACAAGGCGCCATCGCAGCGGGGCTGAAGCCCCAGGACGCCTTGGAGATGGTCAGTCATACGATGATGGGCACAGCGGCTCTCATTATCGAGCAAAAGCGAGATCCCGCTGCGCTGAGGCATCAAGTCACTTCTCCCGCCGGCTCGACGATTCGAGGCGTCTTATCTTTGGAGGAGAATAGGGTTCGATGGGCGTTTGCTAGGGCGTTGGAGGTTGCTGCGGCTGCTGCGGCTGATCTGGGGTCTGGTAGTGGTGGTAGTGGTGGTAGTAGGAGGTAGTATGTAGTAGTAGTAGGAGTGATAGTAGGAGCAGTAGTAACAACAAGTAGTCAAATACAACGTGCGTGGACCTGGTTCTTCGGGGATTTTTACGAGGCGCGAGTGAATCTAAATTCACCCCTTGCTTGCCCTTGTTTTTCTATTTACGCTTGATGCTTGTTGCTTTTTTGCTTTTTCCTGTTTTGTGTCTTGGTGCTTTGCTTTGCTTGATTAGATGAGATGAGATTGATACTGTCTGTCCGTCTGTCTGTCTGTCTTATGAACGGATCGAGGCTGAGACTGCTCACTCACTCACTCACTCTCTCTCTCTCTATCCCTCTCTCTTGCCAAGCCAATTGAATATCATATACCAAACATGAACGGGGACACGTCTCATGATGAAACGACGACCAGAAAACCAGTAATATCCACCGGAGCACTCGATTCGTTCGCATTCGAAGATGTCACTCCTACTATCGGTCGCGAGTATCCTCATCTAGACCTTGTACAAGATATTCTCAATGCTCCAGAGCCTGGCCAAGTACAAGAACGGCTACGAGAATTAGCATATCAGAGTATGTCGTTTCAACTACGAGATCGATCCCCTTCCATAGGAAGATGAATCATTCTTTTTAACTAAAAGGAAAAAAAAAAAAAAAAAGTCTCCTCCCGTGGCGTAGTCTTCTTCCGCTCTCAAAACAACCTCACCAACAATCTCCAAAAAGACCTCATTCAACAGCTCGGACTCGCGTCAGGAAAACCTCCCGAATCGACACTCCACATCCATCCCGTGCTCAACGACACGTCCTCTCTCGGGGTCGGCGACGCCCAAATCTCGCACATTTCATCCACGCAACGCGAAGCCTTTATCAAACATCTCCAAACCCCCGCGACGGACAAATACCAATACCGCGCCGCCGAATGGCACTCGGACGTGCAATTCGAACGCGTCCCGCCCGATTACACGTCCTTGCGCCTCACGCAACTCCCCTCCAATGGCGGCGACACGCTGTGGGCCAGTGGCTACGACATTTACGATCGCTTGAGTCCCGCATATCGAGGCTTTCTCGAATCGCTGACGGCGACGTACAGTGGGGAGGGCTACACCAAGATGAAGGACGTGGAGATTTTTGGCGGCCCCCGAGGGAATCCGAAAAATGTCGAATTGCAGAGTGTGCATCCTGTCGTCAGGACGAATCCGGTTACGGGCTGGAAGAGTGTTTTTGCTATTGGCCCGTTTCCTACCAGGATTCGGGAGTTGACGGAGACGGAGAGTAAAGATGTCATGGAGAGGTTGATGAGGATGTTGATGGAGAATCATGCTGTGAGTGTGAGGTTCAAGTGGAGGAATGTGAATGATTTGGCCATTTGGGATAATCGGTTCGTCTTCTCTTTTTCTTCTTCTTCTCTCTCTCTTGCTCGATAGTCATGGTCCATCGTATTTCTAACCCCCGCTGGCATCGTACAGCTCGGTATTTCACACTCCTACTTTCGATTATGAAGGGTTAGGAGAGCGATATGGGCATCGCGTCGTCGGCATGGGCGAAGAACCATTTCTGGATCCGAATAGCCTTTCGAGGACCGAGGATCTGGAACGGCAGCAGGCGAAAGTCTCTACGAACGGTCAGTAGTTTGTTTTGAAAAGAATAAATAAACCAAAAAAAAAGGGAAGCCTTTGCTTTATCAAGTCGTATCCAAGTTGATAGGTTCCTCCTCTTTCGTACCTTTTTGTTATACGATTTAGAATACGGCTTACTATTGACTATAGTTGATGGTAATTTCATAGTAAGGTAATCTTATACTTTTACCTCGTCGAACCCCTCGTATAGGCAATACCTCTTGATTCTATTCAACAATATCGTACTTGCTGTATGTACTATCGCAGTTTATCAAACTTCATCGCAGTTTATCCGTATTGCTACCAACTGTCATCAACTGCGTAGTAACTGTGCCAAGGAAGCTGAGACAGGAAACATGCGTAAGAGAGGATTTGACTGGACTTCCCTTGAGGGATTTGCTATTACGATACAGGAAGAATGTTGCCTCGCAGGTGTTGGTCGATGGGAGTGAGGGAACGTCTGCTCTACTGCAGAGTGGCAATCAATACAAGCCACGACTCCCGACCAAGCACGAATGATGGACATGACCCAAGCAATGTCTACATTCATTCGGCTACTGCAGTGCCAAATCTCCATACTTTTCAGTGGTATATCTCCCTAACGCCTTGTCTCGTTCGTGGTTCGTGGTCACATGGCCTCGCATCAATCGCTCCCAGCGCATCTCCCACTCCTCACTTCTTTCCACTCTTCTTGATGCCCTGCGAGCCAGTGTTGAGAGGGCCCTTTTTGCCAGATGCAGCCTTTGCAGCCTCCTCGAGCTTCTTCTTGTCTGATTGGTACTCGTCAGATCAGATGGGTCCCCTTGGTTCTATACAGACCGCACACGTCGACGACCCACCTGCGAGCATCTTGGCCTTGAAGGCCTTGTCATCCTCGTCTTCCTCCACGACCTTCTTCTTGGCCTTTTTGTTGTGGATGGGGTTCGTTCCGGCTGTGACAGGCGCCGCGATTAGCACAGATGTACCTGGTGGGAGGGCGCCATCTCGAGCGGCAGTCAGGGCATATCATACCTCCGGCGCCTGAAGGCATCGTGTAGGCGGGCAGGGGGAGAGGTCGATCTGGCAAAACAGAGAATGTGATGTATGTAGGAAGTAGGAAGTACCTCCGTCAAAGGGCGAGGAAAGTCGGAGAGACTGAATTAATGCCCGATGATCGTCTGTCCTTGCACGTGGCCTTGTCCCTTGCGGCTTCACTTGCACATGCACCACACCTGTACATCGACATACTACGAGGTACATACATTGCACGCCGCTACCTCCCCACCACAAACTACGAGACGACCACGACCACGACCACGACCACCACGACCACCACGACGACGACGACGACATCGATAGCGGCGCAATTACCGGCCAACCAATGTGTCGATCGCGTAGACACCCGCCCGAGCTCCCACGAAGAGAGTCTGCCGTCTGCCACCACCACCATCGCATGCAGGCTACAGCATCCCCATCGCATCCTCCCATCCCGAGCACAAACTGCAAGAAAAACTGGTCTTTTGGCTGAGGATATCAACTCATCACTGCCTATCCCGTACACACGTGGCGCTACCATGCCACCGCCATCACAGACCCAGCATCTTCCGCCAGCACATCCCGCCACGCGACAACGTCCTAAGAGCCCGAATCGCGTACTGGCGGAAGCAGAGGCGCAATGGCTCTTCACTGACGAGGAGCTGGCCAATGCGCCATCGATTCAGGACGGAATGAGCGTGGAAGACGAGCGCGATCGACGAGTCAAGGGCATCAATTTCATCGTGCAGGTCGGCATCATGCTCAAGCTGCCACAGCTGACCTTGAGCACTGCCAGCATCTTCTTCCAGCGCTTCTTGATGAGAGGCAGCCTGGCGAAAGAGAGAAATGGCACTCCGAAACTTCATCATTTCCAGGCAGCAGCGACAGCCCTGTTCCTAGCGACCAAGGTGGAAGAGAGCTGCAGAAAGATGAAAGAATTGGTGTTGGCTTTCTGCCGAGTGGCGCAAAAGAATCCCAATCTAGTGGTTGATGAGCAGAGCAAAGACTTTTGGAGGTGGAGAGACCTGATACTACACAACGAGGATCATATGCTGGAAACGCTCTGCTTCGACCTGACTGTGGAGAGTCCCCACAGGCAGCTGTTTGAGATGCTCAAGTTCTATAATGTGGAGCACAACAAGAGACTGCGCAATGCAGCCTGGGGATTCGTGACCGACAGTAATAATACGCAACTCTGTCTGCTCGTGAGCAGTCGCACGATTGCGGTCGCAAGCTTATACGCTGCCTGCAAGTTCTGCGAGGTGTCCTTACCAGATGATGCTAAGGGACGTCCTTGGTGGGAGCTGCAGCACGTTCGCCTGAAAGAGATCCGCAGGGCTGTCGAGTACATGCTTTCGAATTACGATGGATCCGCAAACAAGGTGGACGGCATTGCAGTGACTGGCGGCTCGGATGGGAACAGTTCCATCTACGCTGGACTTAATACGCCCGGCACCGATGGCGCTAACGACGACTGGAATGTGACTAGAGCTCCCGCTTCTGCTTCACCTTTCGTGCCTTCGGGAAGTGATGAAAGAACCAGCGACGCGAGCAGTGCAAGCGGGAAACGGGAGCGAGATGCTGAGCAGCCGATCACTAACGGAAACGGTACATCACATGATGATAACTATTCGAAGCGTCTCAAGGTAGAGCCGCACGTGACGAGTGGCGTGGACAACGCGACACCCATGGATACGACTGGGGTACCTGATTCAGAAGCACCCGCTGGGAATACAAGCGGAGAGGGAGAGGAGCTCAAAGACGAGGAAGATGAAGGCATGCGTGTCGACTTTGGCAATAAGCAGGCTGAATCTGATATGGATGCTGCACAGACAGAATCAGAAGACGTGAAATCAAGCCTCATGTCGACGGAGACTCCGCTCCCTCAGTCGGGAGAAGAAGATGATGGAGGCAGAACGAAAGCTCCATCCGTTCACGCCAAAGGCGACGATGCCGAGGGAAGCGAAGAGGGTGAAATATGAGAAGAATGGGCCTGCTCTCATATCCCGTTAGTCAAGCGCAGACGCACTAGCACCACCCAAGTCAAGCAGCCCGATTTCGATGCCTATTCGACCTCAAGGCGAAATCCACCAGGACAGCTCGGAAAATAGGAAGAGAAAGAGTACATACATACCTACTAGGTACATGTAGTTCTCGGTCCTCGATCCTGAGCAGCGTGATTTGGAGGTAGTGCAAAGCGGGGTATCTGATGTGGTATGGCAAAGCTGAGTGGGACATTTCACATGGGACTCTCTGTGTGAACGAGAAAAGAATCTCTACGGCTGCCTGGAAAGAATGGGGGGGGAGGGGTGATGTAGTTTTTGTTTTTTGTTTTCTTTTTCTGGTTGTTGTATGAAGCGAAACAAGGCAGGCAGGCATTAAGCGATTGGAGTATGGCTATGGCAAGGGTTCTTTTTTTCTACACCACGTTCTGCGCAGCGCATTTTCATCGTCGTGTAGCATCTTTCTTTTTTTCCCCCTTTCTTTTTTCTTTGGTTTTTGTGGCTTTCTAGATACCCATGGCATGATGGCGTTTTCTTGAGAGAGCGGGAGAGAGAGAGAGAGAGAGCGGGAGAGAGAAAGGGTTGAGGATAGACAAGATAGATACATACCTGAGATAGGATCAAGTACCTTTTAGTGAGCCGTTCATGATGCACTCTCTCAAGTCAGGTACATTATCGATCTTGTCGCTGTAATAATAATAATAACAATATTGTTGTTAAAAGAGGAGCTGAGTATAGATAGGGTTCAACATCGTTGACCATCTGATATAGGAGGTCCTACACTACATACTACACCGGTGCATCCTTCGCGTGTCCCATTTTGATGAATCTAGAATGCACAGGATGAAAAGAAAAAAAAACATTACCACGCCGAAACTCCACGCTTCCCATGTCAAAAAAAAACCTTCTTCTTCTTCGTCGTCGTCGTCGTCGATCATCATACACCATCCCCCACGGAGGTCCCGAGTCTTTGCCCACAATCACAATACACACGTGGACCATGAATAACACTTTTTTTTTCTGCTACCTTCTCTGCTGCCGCCTCGCCAACTCCTCTCTGACACTGCCGCCACTGGCTCTCCACCACACATCACCACCCCACCTCAACAGCCTCTCGGCGGCAGAAACGGGTCCATCGACGGCAGGTCTCACATCCAAATAAAAGACTGGCTCCCCTGTGGGTTCCGGAGGACCAGAATAATAGTCAATTACATATCTCACCTCCTTCTCTCCGCCTTGCTTGGGTTTCCGCCTGACGAACCAATCGTGGCGATCAAACGGTGGGTTATCCGGGAACTGCTCAGGCCACACTTTGGCCATGAAATTCAGCATTCTCGCTTTGGGCGTCATATCTCCCGGTCGACCCTCGAATCGGATGAGTTCTGGTTCATGGGTGAGGACTTCTGCTTCCCTCCCTCGCGCCTGTAACGCCTCCAGACGTGCATGCCTCTCGTATCCTTCCTCTCCTTTGACACAATACTTCCACGCCTCTGCCAGACCAGAGCCGAATCGACCTTCCCACCCTCTGATTTCTTCCCACGCGCCTTCGTTCAAGAAATTGTGCACGGCAACCATGGATTCGACGTGTTCGGCGGGCGTGTCCGTGTAGCCTTTGCGTAGCATGGCGTTGTACATTTGCTGAGGGGATGGGTATTCCCAGTGGCCTTGACCATCGCCGCGGGGAATGGTGGAGGCTTCGCGGTCGAGGGGAAGGGCGATGGATTGTTCGGCGTGTTCGCGGGTATTGGCGAGATTGGAGGGCATGTAGTTGAGAGGGTTGAGCTTGGAGATGTAGGAGGGTGTCGTGCTCGGTGGAGGAGGAGGAGGAGGTTCAGCAGATGCCGATGACGGGTTCATGGATGCAGGTGTCGCCGATGCGCTGGAGTGTTTGACAGGACAGGCGCTGGGGCCATCAGTGGGAGGTGGCGGTGGTGGATGCAATGGTTTCGCGGCGAGTTTGTTGTGCATGGGACATGATGGCTGGATGAATGGGTGGACGTATTAGCCTCGTAGTAGTGTATACCACCACCTACCGAAGGGGATGTGTATGAGAGACCCAAGTCCTTACTGGAGGTTGTGCATCTAATCGGGATGGCAGAGGATGAGGAGCTGAGGGTAGCGCTGCTGTCGCATCTGCCCAGAACCAGCCCATGTTAACGGTATATTAGTGGTCGAAGCTGTGTGTTGGTGTGTGTGTGTGTGTATATGAGAATGGAAGAGTGAAATAAATGTACAGATTCTGGTGGCGTGCAAGGGAATGTATGAGACTCGAGAGAATCTTTCCCGAAAGTGGATTGAATCTACTAGGAGGTATGATGGCGTCGATGTTTGCATGTGTCAGCACGAGGCAAACCACACCCCCGGTTTCTTCCGAACTACATGTATATATCAGTTTTACAAGCATATAGGAGCACAACAGATGATGCAAAGTGAAGAAAAAAAAAGAGTGCCCGATGCATATGGTGTCTGGAAAATCATCATCAACGCCTTTTGTGGTATCATGGTAACAAAAGCTCGGTTCTACTCTACATTCATGTGTAAAGCATGGTCCATGACTCCAAGCTGAAGGTCAAAAGCGCATGCATCCAATTGCATGAATCATGTCTGCTCTAGACAGAGACCTTGTGCTGCTGGACCAGACTCTCGCCAGCCTCCTCCTTGGCGTTGCCATACTTCTTGATGCGGATGGCGTTGACCATGATGAAGCCGGTGGTATCGCATGGTGCAAAGTCGCCAATCTCGTCCATGGAACTCTCGCTGGCGTCGTACAGCTTCTCCGTGTCGGACCAGCGGCCGATGCAGCTGAACATGCCCTTGAAGACACGGCAGCGCACGCTACCATTGACCTTCTTCTGCGACGACACAATGCTGTCCTCGAGGAACTCGCGCTCGGGAGAAAAGTACAGGCCGTTGTAGAGGATCTTGGCGTAGTGGAAGGTGACGAATTGGTCACGCAGAGCACGCACCTCGCGGTCCATGACGAGACCCTCGAGGTCGACGTGGGCACCGCGAAGCATAGTCAGACCAGGAGTCTCGTAGCAGCCTCGGGACTTGAGACCAATGAAGCGGTTCTCAACAATGTCGATACGGCCCACACCATGCTTGCGGGCAATGGCATTGGCAGTGAGAAAGAGCTCGACGGGGTCGGTCACGCTCTTCTTGCCGCCCTCGTACTCCAGCTTCACGGGGAGGCCTTTCTCAAAGGTCAAGGTGAAGTCCTCGGGGCTGTCGGGTGCCTTGGTGGGGTCGGCGGTGAGCTTCCACATGTCTGCGGGAGCCTCTGTGTTGGGGTCCTCCAAGATGCCAGCCTCGTAGCTGCAGTGTGCCAGGTTCTCGTCCATGCTCCATGGCTTGCTCTTTGTGCTGGTGACGGGAATGCCCTTCTCAGCGGCATAGTCGAGCAGGTCCTGACGACCCTTGAAGCGCTCGTAGAAGACGGGGTCACGCCATGGTGCAATGACCTTGATGGTGGGCTGGAGAGCGTAGAAGGCGAGTTCGAAGCGGACTTGGTCGTTGCCCTTGCCAGTGCAGCCGTGGGAGACGGCGAAGCAGCCCTCTTTCTGGGCGACTGCTACCTGCGCACGAGCAATGACGGGACGAGCGAGCGACGTTCCGAGCAGGTAGACGTTCTCGTAGATGGCATTGCAGGCGATGGCGGGGAAGCAGAGCTCCTCGACAAACTGAATCGCCAAATTGATGTCAGTATGTGTGTGTGACTTTTTTTCTTTTTTTTTCTTTGTTTCCCGCCATTGTGCCTCAATATCTCTAGTCTCTCTTACCTCGCGGCGAATGTCTTCTACGTAGCACTTGGTAGCACCGATCTTGAGCGCCTTTTCCTTTGCAGCCTCAAAGTCCTCTTCCTGGCCCACGTCGGCCATGAAGCAGATGACCTCATAGTCTTGGTCCTGTGCACACACTGACTGTCAGCTTGGAATCCTGAATGACAGCTCGCAGCAGCCAGGCAGGCAGGCAGGCAGGCAGCCTTCTCGCAGCTCCGTGGCGATTGTCGGATGGTGATGTCTTCTGGCTGGATGGATGGATGGATGGATGGACTCACCAAGAGGTACTTGAGGATGCAGCTAGTGTCCAGACCGCCAGAGTAGGCCAGGCAGACCTTGCCCTTGCTCATGTTTGCTGTGTGTGTTTGTGTGTGTGTGGAAGGGTGTGGAAGGGTAGAGAGTGGTGGGTGGTGTCAATGTGTCTTGGTGGTAAGGTGGTAAGGTGGTAGTGAGTGAGTTCAGTGTGAGAGAGTTTTCTTCAAAATCTTCAAAACATTCGCAAGGCTCAACATCCTGCAGCATGGTGGGTGATGCGTCCGATAAGCCTTATCGTGGGTTAGGGTTAGGGTTGCCCATTGGCACCTCCGATCACTCCGAGAGGGGGATGAGTCATCCATTCTCTCGCTTCGCCGGGCCGAGGCATGACGTCGTCTCTGCCACTTGATATTCTGCTAGTTCCGGACATGACAAGTTCACATGTTGTTCATTGTTGTTTTCTTGTCGTACCTCGTATCGTACCTCCTACCTCCTATCTCCTAGGAGAATGGCCGAAGCGACCGGGTAGGAGGTAGGTGGTAGGTGGTAGTACACTTCTCTCTCTTCTCCCTCTTCTCAACATACTTACCTGTTACCTATTATTTGATCTGATCATATATCCATCTCTCCTCCTCCTCCTCCTCCTCCAACGACGACCTCCTCCTCCGCCGACGACGACGACGACGACGACGACTCCCTCCCACCTCCCTTCCTCCCACACTACGTACATTCTGATCGGGCTACGAGGACAGGACGAGACGTAGACACCCAGCGCCCAAAATGGACTCTCCTTGGGCTCTCATCAAGTTCATCGCTCCCCAAATTCCCGGTCTATCATATGCTGCAGCCCAACACACGCTCGGCCTCAGCCCGACGGCCAAGTCTTGGGATCTGCGAACGGAAATTACCGTCAAAGTGCTAAAGGACATGATGGGTGGAGGGAGTGGCGGCGGCGGCGGCGGCGGCAAGAAGAAGGCTCCGCCGATCCTGAAGGTGCAGAAGCAGACTATCAAGGAGCCAGGCAAGAAGGGCAAGACATGGATTGCAGACGCCACTATTCATCCGCCACCCCAGAGCGATGAGGATGGCAACAGCGGTGTTTTAGGTCTGAGGGATATCGTGTTCAAAGCTGTCGACGATATGGCGCCCAGCAAGGAGGCGCTGAGATATACCAAGCCGGAGCTGGCGGACATCGAAGTTGAGTGGACAGGCTACAGACCTGATGCGAGCAACGATGAACCCTTACCGAACGTCAGTGAAGAGGAGAAATACAAGCGTCTCATGGCCGAACCCTCTCGCACCAGCGAAGCCACGATTCTCTATCTTCACGGCGGAGCCTACTACCTATGTGATCCCCGCACTCACCGAGCCCTCACATCCCGCCTCGCCAAGGAGTCTCACGGTCGCGTCTGCTCTGTCCGCTACCGTCTCGCCCCTCAAACCGCCTTCCCGGGGCAGCTACTCGATGCCTTTCAAGTATACCTCTCTCTCCTCTACCCACCGCCCGGCTCCATGCACGAAGCCGTGCCGGCCGAAAACATTATCCTCGCAGGCGACTCAGCAGGCGGGAATCTCAGCTTCGCGCTGCTTCAACTCATCCTGCAACTGCATCGCACTTCCCAAGGAGTTCCTCTCGTCCGTTTCCATGGAAAAGATGTCCACGTTCCCATTCCCGCTGGTGCCTCGGCAAACTCGGGCTGGTTCGATATCTCTCGTTCCATGCCCAGCATCAAGACCAATGGCAAATACGACTACCTCCCGCCCGCCAACCACGACGACGCAATCTCCATATTTCCTCAAGACTCTGTCTGGCCCACCGACCCTCCCAGAGGCGACATTTTCTGCGACTTGAGTCTCCTCGACCATCCCCTCGTATCGGTAGTCCTGGCTTCCGACTGGACGAATTCTCCTCCCCTCTGGATGTGCTGTGGCGACGAGTTGCTCGCAGACGAAGACGTCGTCGTCGCGACACGAGCTGCGAATCAAAATGTCAAAGTCACTTTCGAGTGGTACGAAGCAATGCCCCATTGCTTCGCCATGCTATTACCCCATCTTGCGAATAGCAAGAGATGTGTAGCCAGTTGGGGCCAGTTTGCTCGGAAATGTACGCTTCGGGCCGAGAAAGAGGTTCTACAGACCAGTGGAGTGAGGATCGCTGCCAAGAGTGGAAAGGAAGACGTGGTTGATGTTCATGGTCTGAAGGCGGTGCCGTCGGAGGAGGTGACGAGACTTGTAAAAGAGGCGAAAGATTTGAGATTGAAAGGGTGGGAGAAGGAGGGGAAAGGGATGCCGAAGCCTGCGTTGTAGACGGATGAATCTGATAAAGAGATGGGAGGAGTGAAGGGAGGAGGAACTGCGAATTTACCCAAGATACCCCCTTTTTTTTCTAATATCACTTTGTACATGCTTCCGCATCTGTCAGACGGATGATGTTCACTGCTGTGATTTCAAGTATGTATGTACTTTGGCACCCATGTCAAAGCAAATGTACGTGGTGGCATTGGTCGTTAGGTAAGGTAGGTCCCCTAGAAGAAGAAGAAGAAGAAGAATTCGCTGCCGAATTTTCAAATGCTTCAGGTAACTGTTGTCTCATTATTCAAGAGTACCGTAAGTAGGTCCAAGGTAATAGATTGAAATCGCAGATACAGATATATATTAGGTAGGTAGGTAGGTATATATACTCCGTTTCTGTCATTTGACGAAAACGCTATAGAAATCTTACCTACATATGTACCTAGTTGTAGTACCTAATCCAGTTCAACTACTTAATGGATTTGATATCAGGAAGGTAGGTAGGTAGTAATAAATCTATAAGGTAACAATAGGTAATCATCATCTAGACAAAGCCTGCAAGCCCCAAGTTGATTTATTCGTTCGTACCCAAAACATATATATATGTCATATTGTCTAGATTATAGGGCTTCGTCCTTACAACTACGCCTAACCTTTTTCTTCTCTCTCTCAACCCCCCCTATCTACTACTAGATAGATAATCCCCCTACTACCTACTATCTACTATCGTTCCCTCCTACTCGTCCTATCCTCATCATCAGCCCCAGGCAACCCCTCCTTATCTCCCGGCTCGGTATAGGATCCTTGCTGCTTTGCCGCTCTACGAGTTCTTGACTCGATGATGTTACTCTTGTCGATGTCGAGATCGTCTTGGGCTGATGTGGGTGAGAGTGAGGTTTTGGTTGGTTAGAGATGGATGGATAGATGGAATGAAAGAATGAAAGAATGAAAGAATGAAAGA
>JH792579.1:0-37129 GCA_000291705.1 Sphaerulina populicola P02.02b | reverse complement strand
AGAGAGAGAGAGAGAGAGACTAGCAGCGAAGATGCGGGAATCTCGATATCAGGGACGGAGATGGATCTCGCTCGCTAATGTTTCACTGCTTACACATTCTGGTCAGCCTTGAAAACAACCATGTCTGCTAAGAAGTGAGAGGAGGGATGTGCAATCTCCAACGAAGCGTCAATGACTGGATAAAAGTAGACCAGTGCCGAAGACCAGAGTTTGATAGTGCAAGTAGCGTGCCTCTATCGATTCTAGCGAGATCCTTCTACCTCCTACAGAACCATCTCACAGATCTGGGACTCAATGCAAGCACTAACGTTGTCAGTGTCGTGTTGTTTTCGTGGCGTGTCGACTACAATATGATTCGTACCCCTGAGCCGCCCAGTACGTAGTTAGGACAACGCGATTGTTGCGTTGATTGTGCTTGTTGTGAAGAGACTGGTGTCATGAGTATGCCTGAGCATTGCACGCAACGCCCGTTGCTGCGAGAGCCCGTAATTTGTACAGTATAAAATGGCTATTATAGTATTAAGCCGCATAGCACAGAGTCTCTGCGTAGCATGCTGGCCGAATAAAAGTTTGCAGTAGGACCGGACATGACGTGCCCGACGTAAGCTCGATGGATGTACAACGAACGACGCGGAGCCTTCAGCGCAGTGGTGTGGCCAGCATAGCGCAAAGGACGAGCACAGTCTCGATGGTCAAACAAAGAGGATCGAGCCGGTTCCTGCTTCCACATCATGGTTGGGAACAATCGCCTGCAAGACGAGAACGGCAACGCAGTGAGCTCAGGCGTCTTCACTAGCAGCCTTCTTGGCCTTGCCCTTGCGTGACTTCACAGCAGCTTTCTTCTTGGGCACAGGCTCAGGCTCGTCGGCAGAACCTTCGCCAGCGTCGCTGGATGGCTCGACATGCGCGGCAGATTTGGCCTTTCGTGGCTTCGCAGCAGCTTTCTTCTTGGGCGCAGGCTCTGGCTCCTCGGCAGAATCCTCATGCACGTCGCGCGATGGTTCGGCCTTTGCAGCAGACTTTGGCTTTCTACCTTTAGACTTCTTGGGTGCAGCTGCCTCGACATCGTCTTCTTCAGCCTTGACCTGTTTGGCGGTGGCCTTCTTCTTGGTAGTCTTCTTGGGTGGGGATGGTTTAGCAGAGTCCTCGGCGGACTCCTCTGATTTGACCTCTTTGGCCGGTGCCTTCTTTCTGGTCGTCTTCTTCACCGACACAGCCTCATCGTCTGCAGCATTGGCCTTCTTAGCGCGAGACTTTTTGGGTGCAGGCTTCTCATCGGCATCGTCTTCGTCTTCCTCTTCGTCCTGCTTACGGGAACGCTTCTTGGAGGGCTTCTCCTCTTCAGCGTCCTGATTTGCCTACTTTCAGGTTAGCGGGGGTGACAAAATCGAAGTGAAAGTGCGAGTATCGACCTTGTCTCTTCTCTTCTGCTCTGTCTTGGAGATAAACATGCCCTGTTTGGGGTTATTCGGATTGTAGCGGTTCATCTCCACATCCTGGGAAGAGTGTCAGTGCTGGGGGTCATGATGATTGAGATGTAGCGCTCCTTACGCCGTTCCAATCGTCGTCATCGACGTGACACTCCTCCAGTGCGGTCTTCACCTTTTCCTTGGCGTCCTCTGGCAGCTCCTCATAGCCGTCGACGAGCTCGAGGTCTTCATTGGCGGTCTCCCACCAGTTGTGCAAGACAGTGGGCGTCACGCATCCCCTGCGTTCGTTAGTGATGAAGAACAATGCATCGGTCGCACACAGCAGAAATCCGCACCAGTGACGCCACTTCCAGCTCTGGTGCTCGCGGATCGTCACCAGAACTCCTTGACGCAGCTCGCCTTTGGCGATCTTGCTGTCCTCCTTCTTGCACGTGGTATTCGAGCAGCCTGCACGGCCACTGACAGCGACCTCTGTGGTAGTAGTATGAGTGAGGTTGTGTCTATTAGTATGAGTAGGGGGAGATGTTGACTTTACCAACGCGGTAGCTGCTCATGTTGACGATCCTCGCTCGGAGGACGAGAGTGTGGTGTGTAGGAGGAGGAGGAGGAGGAGGAGGCGGAGGAGACGAGTGTGGTGAGTAGGAGGAGAGTGATATGTGACGACGTGAAGATGGGGGAAGGGAGTGTGTGGTATGGTATGGAACGAGTGTGTATGTACCTGGTAGGTATGGAGGATGTGTGAGGTGGTACCTATGGAAGTAGGAGGTAGGAATTATAGATTAGTCAGTCAAGAGTCGGCGAGGAGAGAGAGGCAAGGCGACGCGAGTCAGCAGGAGTGCCAAGACTCAGATCTGCAGCAGGGATCGCGTTTCTCTTCCTCTTCCTCTTCCTCTTTCCTCTTTCCTCTTTCCTCTTCCTATTCCTCTTCTTCTTCCTCTTCTTCTTCCTCTTCCTCTCTCATGTACATCTTCCTGCTCCTGCGCCAATGAGAACATGGAGGATCTGTAGAGCACAGTCAATTGCACCGCGGGCACTCCCACCATGGACCGTACGCTCCGCCACGGCTCATGGGAGGCCGCTGTCGACAACATCGGGCGACATACCTCCAGCACAGGATAGCATCCCAGATACGAAGCTGAGATCGCCATTGGAAAGACGATATCCGGTCTTTGAAAGATTTTCCCATGTTCCAAGCGATGCTGCTGCCTGGACGGCCCTACTGGATGGTGCATTGCCGCCACATCTCCGCAGCACCACTGTCACCCCACCCGCATTGCCATTGAGTGCTGTGGATGTTGCGCAAATATTGCTGGCTGCTCAGTATCCTTGGAAGGGGGGGCATGAGCCAATGGACCTCCTGTACCACCTCGGTATCGAACAGGGTCGATGGAGTGCTGTAGTGTGGTTGATCAAGAAGTTGGTGGATAAGTTTCCCGCTCGCCATGCCGAGGAGTCCAAACTAGCGGGAGTGGGCAGAATCTGGCAAAAGGTGCCAGATCTGTACGAGGCCGGCAGACGGCCTCTGGAATTCGAGGTCGAGGACATGGGATCAGCGACAAATTCCACGCCATCACGATCCTTGGACGATTTACTGGATGGGTTACACCCGGTGCACAGAAATCGCGAAGAGTCCTGGCGTCATGATGCTCTTGGACAAGTCTGGCGCACCTTAGGCGCGATGGTCAAGGCATGTGCCGGAGGGGAGACGAAGCCTGAAGTGCTGGAAATTATAGCATATCTGCATCACCGCGAAGTCATGCCCTTGGCCATTTATCAGGCTGAGCCGAATTCAGACAGCTCTGCAATCCAGCAGCCACCACTGATTCCCTTTCTGTCCTCTCGCATCTTGACCTCACTCTCAGATGCTGCGTGGCGCGCCCACGAAAAGCTCGTCGTGGATGAAGCACGTGCGAATGGTAGTGAGTATGCTACATTCCGACCAGAGATACCTGGCAGCGTCTTTCGAGTCCACGTCGCTGGTCTACGCGCTGAAGTATGGATGGAGCTGATTCTCTGGTCGTGCCTGTACGGTGGTTGGATTCGGCAAGGTATGGAGGTACTTCGTTCATTAGTCACGGATAAGACACACCCCTGGACCCTTTTATCATGGACAGACTACCAAAAGTCACTGCCATCCAACTATGGGACAGAGCCTCGAGATTGGAGGTCCTGGGAGTTCCTCTTCAAGACCAAGTCCGCGACGTCGATGGACGACGCACACGCCCCCCTCCAATCTGTGGAGCGCACCATTAGCGGAGAAGTCGTCAATGCCTACATCGACGCCGTGTCGTGCATAGTCAATGTCGGCGTAGGTGCAAGAGGCGTCAATGTCGAAGATGTGTTGGATGCGCTCCATGACTTCAAGAAGTTCTTGAAATGGCATAAGCAAAGCCTCAGCTTCGGCACATGGAACTCGTTGGTGCTCCGCATTCTCGACACCAACAGTATTACGCCCGAACGCGACAGTGGAAATGCGCGCAAGGTGGTAGCCATGTCAGATGGGTTCGGAGATGGCCTGTACGATGCCAATACCCAGCATGTGCCAGCCTACATCCGAGATGGCAGCATGGCGATGCAAGGTGTGCTCCACCGAGCACTGTACGGCCAGGTCGCCGCCGGCAGTTTCGAAGGTGCTCTTGCAGTGTTCAAGCAAATCCAGCATCGCGCAGATGCAGACAAGATCAAGTCAGTGGCGAGCTTCTTTGGGCGAGGTTCTCATCTCAGACCCAGCGCGGAGACGTCCTTGTTCCAAACACTAGATCGACAAGACATGTTTACAAGCAATGTTACCAGCGTCGATTATCCTGCTTTCGAGGTGCAGATTCCGCCCACTGTGCTGGCAGGTTTCCTGGATCAAGTGACCCAAGCAAACGCCTTTGAATTCGGCCGTTGGCTACTTCACAAGAACGATGTTGATGGACCTGTCATACGACCCACCACCTATAATGATACGCACCTCCAGCCTGCTCTGATACGCTTTGCTGCTGCCAGTAACGACGAAGCTCTTCTCGCAAAGTTCAAGGACAGCCAGCTAGGAAGAGAGTCATTGAGATCAGTCTTCGACACTCAGGTACAACGGCGTCAATGGGACGACGCAAGACAAGTGTTGGAACATCTTGCCAGCACGCCAGGGCCCAAGTTTCGCAACGCCAACCTTGCTAATCTGGTACGCACAATGCTTCTCCAGGTTCCTGCGGCCGATGAGGACAGCACGACAAGCAAGCAGCACTTGGAAAGCGCAAAGGTTCTTCTGACTGATATGGTATCCCTCAAGTTTGAGCCACGCAAAACAGCATCTCCAGATAGGCGTGTCGTGATACAGTCGTTGCTCACTGTTCTGGCAGCTGTCGACTCCACATGGTTCCACTTCGCATACAGCCTGCGTATAGTGCGAGCCGGGCACCACAAGTTTCGCATGCTGGACACAGATTTCAACGTTATATTAGAAGGCGTGGTCACAACGAAAGGCAGTGCCGCTGGGCGTCATCTGCTTGGGATTTTTTGGCCGCACTCTGCACGTAGCACATACGACGCACCCATCAAGATGATAGGGGACAAGGAAATGCAGAAGCGTATGCCTCGTTCTCGACCGGAGATCTTGAACAGTATCCAGCGCCAGCGAATAGTCGTATCGCCGCGAGATCAACCGGATCTGTACCAGCTCGTGGTTTATGGAGCAATGATCCCAAACACCAAGACGATTCTCATCATTCTTCGCAGAGCATTAGAGGAGACCGAGAAGTCGCTCAGCATCGCTGCGTCGACATTCCAGCCGAGCACAGTCTCTACGCATGAACCGGACATCGCTGCTAATGATACAATTGATATGTCACCACGCGGAATAGTCGCATGGGCTGTGCGGCGACTGGCTGAGCTGCCGTATGTGGAAGGAAGCATTATCGAGGAGCTCGAGCAGACCCTGACTGAGTTGGGTATGGACGAGCTACGAGCTGATCTGCCCACGATTTGTGAGGTAGTGGAGACTGAACTTGACATGGAAATCTTCTGAGCTCGATCCTTTGCCGTAGCGAATTTCGGGGGCGATACCTACTTCGGTAACGGGAAGGGGATGACGGATTGACCCACGAAAGCCATTGCATGTCTGAGGAACGGGGAGTGATGAAGCCAAGATCAGAATTTCTGCGGTTTATACAGCTGGTATGGCGCGGAATAACGTGTACCGCGCGTCCACTTTGTACCTATGAGTTTTGCAGAAGGTTTCAACGAACAATTACACATCCATTCCGGTATATCTGACACTCACTCCACATGTTTGTACACATAGATGGCGTGCGTTCTCGTCGCCTGCGACTAACCTCTTGTATAATTCCCTCAATGCAAACTCGTCGACAATAGTATCGCGATAGAAAATCAGGGTCAGTATGAGAATGCATTACTTACATTCGATGATTATTGGGGCCACATCGAAGAGGTTAGTAGAAAAATCATTGTTTCATTACTCAACCCAGACAGCGCGAGCACGTGTCCAGACAGTCATTGGAGAACTCTCGGAGGCCATCATGGAAGTGAAATTTTGTCGCATTCGCCAACTCAAACCCACCATTCAATGGCGGTGAGTCAAAGCTATCTACAACAGCCACCAGAAACAGAGATACCATTCCCCAATTTCCCATCACGATTCGGGCAAGCCAACTCATCCCTCTGGGGAGAGTCGAAGCCGCAGACTCGAATCATGAGGTCAGTCGCCCTCTATCTCTGTGCGAATCATTACATGGTCCTGTTTGTCAGCCCAATATCCTAGTATTCGAACGCCATGCAGAAAAAGCCGCAGTGTATCTATCATCTTGCCTTCGAATCGTGCAAAATGTCATTTCATGCTCCGTTGACCATCTCCGTTTCATCAGCCACAGCAGTGATGATGCTGAATTGACCGCCTGAAGTAGCACCGTTGAGTTTCGTGTCTCGCACAGCAGTGTTGTCGATCAGTGTAGCGACAGTCACATCATCGTCTGTGCCTTGACCCGTCTGGTAATTGGCGGAGAATCCCCATGACCACGCCTTTCCTTGTTGCGTAATGACAATGTTGTGATCAGAAGATGCGGTGACGTGGGATACAGGTCCATCAATGGCGTTGACCTTTTGTGGTACTGCGAGGATACGAGGTCGGCCAGCCTCGTCCTTGATGGTTGACCCGTCGGGAAGCTTGGCAATATCCTCTGCGGATATGCCAGTTTGTGCGCCATCAATACGTCCCCAGACGAGACAATCACCCTCCTCCGTCGCAGCGATACTGTGGTGACCACCTCCTTTGATGGTGATGATCTTCTTGCCTTTGAGCGCGGTGACGACCTTTGGGTTCATGATGACAGCATCATCTTGTCCAGCGTTGTCCATGATGCCAGTTTCGCCAAAGTTGTTCAAGCCCCAAGCATAGATGTCTCCATTCTTGGAGATTGCGAAGCTGTGGTACGCGCCGGTCTGAATCGATGTGATGACCTTTTTGGCTCCCTTGGGCAGACCAAACTCGCGAGGGAATAGTGCTTCACTCTTGGTACGCTCGACAATGCGACGGCCAAGCTGATTCTGCTGACCAGATCCCCAAGCAAACACCGCGCCTTTACTGTCCAAGGCCAGTGCGTGATTGGCGCCTGCTTTGATACTCTTGATGTTCTTCAAGCCAGGTACGAGAACGGGACGTGCTGCAACCTTCACCTCCTGAGTGAAGCCGAAGATTCCGTCGTTGCTGCGGAATGTGCCCCATCCGTAGACCTTACCATCATCAGTCAGGACGAACGATGTCGAGTCTCCTGCGGCGACCTCCACAAATCGCGTGCCCTCTGCGACCTCAGTTTGTGACCAGTCCACCTCGGCAGGAAGCGCCTCTTTTGGATTGAGACCATTATCATTGCCGCTATCTGATTCGCTATCCGAACCAGCTGCGTCCATCTCTTTCAATCCGCCATCCCACGTGGTATCTCTTCCCAGCGTTCCTTGATCGTTCACTCCCCATGTCAAGATCTTGTTGTCGTGTGTAAGGGCGATGACGTGCATACCACCAGCCTCAATTTGCACCACACCTACTTTGCCCGCAGACAATTCTGGGTTGAGACGCGGTCGCTTCACATCAACGCTCTTCTTCGCGGTACCCAGCCCAAGCTCGCCAGCAGTCCCCTCTCCAAACACGTACACATGCAGCTTCTGTGTCGGGGCTTCGTTGAGAACTGGTCCCTTCGTGAGAAGCTTGACCTTCTTTGCTGGCGCAGCGGCCGTCTCGTCGGCCGTCTTGCGTTTGCGGGAGGTCTTTACGAGAGCGGGAGAAGTCGCTGCAGCATCGTTCTTGGCTTTCTTGATAGTGGTAGTAGTCTTTTTGGTTACAGCTACAGTGATACATTAGCAATTGCGCTCATCGATAGAGCAGGACCCAAAAAGATTGAAGAGACGCGTCGACTTGGCTGATCTCCAGCGCGCAGATAATGACGCGTCATCCTCTTAATCTTGACCATCACTGAGGAAGTACAGGACATACTCTTTGCCTTTGTAGCAGCCTTCTTTGGCGCAGCTTCATCGTCAGCCTCCACCACCTTCTTTGGTCGGCCCTTTGCAGCACCATTGGTCTTTGCCGCGGCAGTCTTCGCAGCTGCTGTCTTGGGCGCGGGTTTTGTGAGCTTGACCTTGGTATTGGCCTTGGGTTTGACAGCGTCATCAGCAGTAGCGGCAGCCTCTTTTGGGGCAGTGTTGCGCCCGGATTTGCGGTTCGCAGGCATGGCTGCGGCGGCAGGTTCTTCGGAAGCCGGCTTCTTGGTCTTGATATACTTGATTTGGGCCACTGTTGCGCGCGTCAGTCAATAGTGGTGTTTGGTGGGTGGTGGTGGGTGCAGTCAACTTGTGATGAAGAAGTCGGTGGGTCGAGGAATGGATTTGCGCTGCTGCGGATACGACACGTACTGGTGTCACGGGGATCGCGTGTTGGTGGTATGCGCGTGAAGCGTCGGCTGGTGCGAGTCACTGTGCAAGCGCGCTGAGATAGCTGCAGTACCGTATGGTACAAGCTCAGCGTGATTTCGTGGTGGTGATGGCAAAAGTGCGGTAGGAGGCAGTGTGAAGAAGGTCGCAGGTGGAGGAGGAATGAAAGAGTGGAAGCAGAAGCTCGCGTCTCGCCAAGAATCGTCAGCAAGGATGACCGACCAGAGTTTCGGAGTTTGACGGATATATCCACGGGGCCTCATCACTCTCGTTATAGGTACATGTAGACTTTGATATGCATCACTTGCTCTATACATGTAGCTACTGTGTAACAGGCAGACAGTCCTCGGCAGTCTATCGAAGTAAATGAGTTGTCTCCTGAGAACTATCATCTCCAGTGAAGTTTCTTCATAGGACCTAGGTAGTCAGCGACAGATTGTCGGCATAGCATTCCGAAAAAGACCTATATCCTGCATCTCCCCATCCCCATTCCCACATCACTATGTACGTTACACCTTCCTCGAACCAAACCACACCGAACTCAAAGGTCTATATACTTCCTCGCCAACCTTGTGCACATCAATAACTGGAAGTAAACAAGCACGGGCGTGGTGGTGTAGTGGTCAACACGTCGGTTCCCCAGAACGGGCTCGAGACGAGCACCTGACGAGGTTGCTATCAAGTGAACCACGTCAGAAGTGTGTTTGAGTCGAAGGGTGTTGCTGAGAATCCGAAGGCACGAGTTCGAATCTTGTCCGCGCCAGCAAAAATATCACATCGTCTTTCTTTTTAGTGCTCTGATATTGGTGCCGGGAGTATGATGCAGCTTTTGCGGAGATGAGATTGAGCCGAGTGGAGATATGAGTTATCATTTCTTCGAGAGTGGAATGCCGTCTCTTTGGGTAGATGATGTCACGTCTTTTCTCAGGAGATACGGACCTTCAGCTTCTTTGGTTCTAACGCCAAAGGCTGATGACTGAAGCGCGAGAGCATGAGGGTGATTCGACGCCGTGGCTGGACGAGTGGAGGACCAACACCCGGCCCCGCTTGCATGTTCAGTATTCAAGAACTGCAGATGGTGGCTCATAGCGATCACGAGCTGAGCTGAGCTTGCCGGAAGCATATCCGCAGGCCCTACTAGAAGTGTAGGTAGGGTAGAGTCAGCTCTTCAGTACAGGCCAAAGCAGGAAGCCTCGCAGGTAGCAACGCCATCGCTTCCATCGAGCTGAAATTCGAGCCTTGCAGCGACGCAGCGCACCGTATCCTGACGAACTGTAATCGGGATGACATTGTCCGCCGAGACGACCATTGTCCTGGATCACATAGAATTCCTGGGAGCAGGGAGAGGGAGAGGGAGAGGGAGAGGAGGAGATGGCGGATGTCTATGCGTCGATGATAGATGGAGAACGTGAGGTGCCGGTCGGGATATTGTTTGCCTCAGGCGCCAACAACATCAATGACGACGGGAGGTTGGTATTGCCTCCTACACATGTACAGGTACATGGACATAGGAAGGTATACCACACTTTTATCCATCCACAATATAATGAATACCTATATGGTAAATACATGTTGAAAATTCTCAGAAGAACCATGTCTACCACTTCGTCCACAGGCAAAATGCTCAATCCTCGCGACTTTCCTCGCCCACCACTCTGCGATCGAACACCTCGCCATCTCGAGATCAAGTGGAATGGACAGACCATAGCAGACACAAAAGACGCATACTGGGTCCTGGAAACATATCATCCACCAACTTACTATTTGCCGCCGTCATCTCTGAAAGTCCAGCTTAGCAAGAACAGTCGTAGCTCGTACTGCGAATGGAAAGGCACTGCAAGTTACTACGACCTCGCGAATCCCAACGATGCGAAAGACGTAGTGAAGAGTCGCATATGGTCTTATGATAATCCCACTGGCGGCTTCCGGGAGATCAGGGACTATTTGAGCTTCTATGCGGGACCTTGGGATTGTTATGTGGATGGCGAGAAGGTGGTGCCGCAGCCTGGTGACTTTTATGGTGGGTGGACGACGAGCGATATTGATACAAGTCATGTCAAAGGCGCGCCAGGCACAAGGCATTGGTGATAATGCATCTAAAGTGAGTGTCGGCGCTCGTTGGAAACATCATTCACATGTATACATATGGTATTCGGACTCTGGCATCTGAGATGGATCAGTCTGGAATTCCCTTGGAACATGAAAGCAACGTTGTCGTCGATATACTTGAAACTCAAATGCGTGCTTAGGTATCAATGCGATGCCTTTTAGCAACGATGTATTCGAGATTGGATCCTGCTCTTCGTTGTGTAAATCCACAGCTGCATTCGTGGAAGTGATGTTCACCATTGTAGCGTCAGGACAGGTCGGCCCGAAGATCGGCTTTCTCGGGACGGACGGTCCGCAATCGACAAGCGCTGACCAATCTCCAAACCATGATGGCATTTCGAGATTCATAGAACAGACCTCGATCGCAATACAACATTGCCAATCTCCACTACCACCACACACACCATGGCATTACCTAGCTTACCGCGAACATGCGTCTTCGCATTCCGATCGACATCACGACAAGCCTGCACCCGTGCCCATCACACTCCCGCATACCAGCCAACGCCACTATATCTCGATTTCCTCGCTCCCTTATGGCGACCACGAGCACAGTCCCCACGACAGGCATATTCTAGCTCCCGAGGAGCAGTAGCGCCCCATAGTAGATCATTCGCAACGCATTCCCCCCTCCGTGCGACAAAAACAATCCTCAACCCGCGCAAGGACGACTCAGGCAAGGAAATGTCCATCACCATAACGCCCCGCGCCGCCCACCGTCTCCAGAAGATTGCAGAAAAGGACTCGAATCCCGACCTAGCACTGCGAGTAGCTGTCGAGAGTGGGGGGTGTCATGGATTCCAGTATCTGATGAGTCTGACTACAGTGAAAGATGCGGATTCTGCTGAGGATTCGGTATTCGAGAATGAGGAGAGAGTGGAGACAGGTGACCAAGAGGGATACAGGGCAAAGGTGATTATGGATGAACCTAGTTTGGAACTGTTGAAGGGGAGTAGTGTTGATTACACGATGGAGTTGATTGGGAGTCAGTTCAAAGTCGTGGGGATACCTGGGGCAAAGAGTAGTTGTGGATGTGGGACGAGTTTTGATATTGCTGCGTGATGGTGCCTGGAAGGAAGGGAAGGGAGAATCGACTTGAAGAACATTGTTCCTGTTCGAAATACATAGCCACGATGTGGTTCGTACACTTGGCACGTTCGCGAGCAGGCGAAGACCTGATATCGGAGGACGTGCCCGTGCGGAATGAAGAGGTCAGCATCTTGCGGTTAGTTGTGGGGAGATACAGCTGTCCGTCCTGAAGTTCACATGGAGACCAAGATGCTGTGCTGTGCTACGTGCACTCCTGAAGCTTGAAGACACCAAACTTCCGATCTGGCGGAGCTACTGAGCACATGGGGTGTAGTAGTCTCTTTGCTTGCGACGTCGCAGGTTGGTTCATGGTCTGTCGCGAATATATACAGAGCGTCTAAAAGGCGCTCAGCCTCCAGCATGTGTGTACTACACTATGACTTCGGCTGGTGGATGGGATCACCTTCATTCGCTAGGCGGTGTGACGGACTGGGCAAGCACTCATATTGAAGGAAATGCTCGGCGGCATCATGCCGGTATGCATCTGAAGTGTCGTGCAGATGATTGGCTCCATATAGTGATACCTACATGTACCTGTATAGTACGCTTATACCTCCTAGTCGCCCAACGCTTCGAGCACAATCGGCGGCAATGACCGTCAACAAATAAATTTGCCCCACTTCGAATGCGGGCACACTGCAACTGCCATCATCCATCACTTTGAGACAACTACATGTCAACATCACCACCTTCGACCCTTTTTTCCCTCTTCCTCTCCCACTCCCACCCACCTGCGTGAGGTGCACGACTTTCACTTTTCAAAAGACACATTGGCCCAGAAGCACAGTCAGCATGAGCGTCAAGACAGTACAGACCAAAGCGTTTGGCGACCAGAAGGTATATCATCTCTCTTTTGCTCTTCTTGGACTCAGCTAACCAAGCGTCCAGCCAGGAACATCAGGGCTGCGGAAGAAGGTCAAGGTGTTTCAACAAGCTCACTACTCCGAGAACTTCGTCGCTTCGATCCTGCTGTCCATTCCGGAGGGCGTTGAGAACTCCTTCCTCGTCGTGGGCGGAGATGGTCGATACTGGAATCCCGAGGTCACACAGCTGATCGCGAAGATTGGAGCTGCATATGGCGTCAAGAAGCTGTTGATCGGACAGAATGGCATCCTCTCCACCCCTGCTGCTTCTCACTTGATCCGGGTGAAGAAGGCTACCGGTGGTATCTTGCTCACAGCATCGCACAACCCAGGTGGTCCCGACGAAGACTTTGGCATTAAATACAATTTGACCAATGGAGCTCCTGCACCCGAGAGCGTCACCAACAACATCTACGAGACATCCAAGACCCTTAGCGAGTACAAAATTGCAGACATCCCCGACATCGACCTCAGCACTATTGGCACCAAGACATATGGCCCGCTCGAGGTCGAGATTGTACACAGCACGGAAGACTACGTGAAGATGCTCAAAGACATCTTTGACTTTGACCTGATCAAGAAGTTCCTCAAGGAACACTCCGACTTCAAGATCCTATTCGATGGCCTCAGCGGCGTGACTGGTAACTACGGTGTGGACGTGTTTGAGAAAGAGCTTGGACAGAAGGGCAGCACACAAAACTGCGTGCCCAAGCCAGACTTTGGCGGACACCACCCAGATCCCAACCTCGTATATGCAAAGTCGCTGGTCGACCGCGTGGACAAGGAGGGCATTCACTTTGGAGCGGCATCAGACGGCGATGGAGACCGCAACATGATTTATGGGGCGAACTCATTCGTCTCGCCCGGTGACTCGCTCGCCATCATTGCACACTATGCCGATCTGATTCCCTACTTCAAGAAGCAGGGCGTCTACGGTCTCGCCCGATCCATGCCCACATCGGGTGCGGTCGATCTTGTGGCCAAAAAGAAGGGTCTCCAGAGCTACGAAGTGCCGACAGGGTGGAAGTTCTTCTGCGGTCTCTTCGATTCCGACAAGATGAACATCTGTGGAGAGGAGTCTTTCGGTACCGGTTCCAACCACATTCGCGAGAAGGATGGTCTCTGGGCTATCGTTGCTTGGCTCAACATTATTGCTGGTGTGGGCGAGCAGACTGGCAGCACACCTTCGATCAACAGCATCCAACACGACTTCTGGAACATTTACGGTCGCACATTCTTCACACGTTATGATTACGAGGGTGTGGACAGCGATGGCGCCAACAAAGTGGTTGCACACGTGAAGGAGCTGATCACCACGCAAAAAGACACATTCGTCGGCAGCACCATCTCAGGCCGCAAGGTTATCGAGGCGGACGACTTCAGCTACACGGACCTCGATGGCAGCGTGAGCAAGAACCAGGGCATTTACGTCAAGTTCGACGATGGAAGTCGCATTGTCGTGCGTCTGTCCGGCACTGGCAGCTCTGGCGCCACGATTCGCCTGTATGTGGAGAAGCACGAGTCGGACAAGAGCAAGTACAGCTTGGATGCTCAAGATTATCTCAAGGATAACGTCAAGCTGGCGACGGATTTGTTGAAGCTGCAGGAGTATGTTGGACGTACTGAGCCTGATGTCAAGACATAAGAGTCTTTGCGTCACTTTATACTATCTATTTACCAAGCTTGCCAGCAAACTTCCTCCTCGTCCACACATCGCCATGCTCTTCATACTCTGTTCTCGTGACGACCAAAGCCTTTAACAAGTCCTCGTTTTGTGCCAATCGTGCGCCTCCCAGCCACGCATTCTTGACGGGATCCTCGGCTTTTGCCACTTGTACGACATAGCCCTCGTCGATGCTCATGCGCAGATCATTTTGGAGGCGTTGGACAAAGCCTGGTAGAAGACTGGTTCCTCCTACGACGACAATGTTTCCCAGGAAAGATTGCCATAAACCTTTGGGTAAGGCGTGTAAGGTTTGGAGAATGGTGCCGGCGATACCTTCTTGCTGCATACCCAAATCGCTCGGCGTGAAGAGGATTTCAGGGGTGGTGAAGCGCTCGTTGCCAATCGGCAAGACCATTTCGCTCCAGCCTCCCGCTGCGCCTCCAATTCCCAGTCTCCTCATTTTGGCGCCTTGACTGGGATCGTGTGGTCGGGGGAAGCCTCGGAGTAGGCGTTCGTAGTCCGGTAAGACATAATCGACGACCAGACTCGCATCGATGGTTCGGTGGTCTTTTTGCCCGCCTTTCCAGACTCTCTCTAAGCGATGGGAGAAGTCTTGCGCAGAGGGACACACGTAGCAGGTGTCTTCTTTGATTTCTTGCGAGATCCATTCTTCGCGATGCATGTCCATGGTGCGGGAGAGGAGGGAACGCAGATGGTTGGTGAGTGTTTTGCCACCGATATCCAGACGTCGGCAGGCGGGGTGGAGCGGGCGGCCGTGGTAGAGAGGGGTGACTGTGGTGTGAGAGTGGCCGGCGTCGACGACCAAGACGGATTGCAGAGGGACGCCATGGGGAAGAGTGGTGTTGGTGGTGGTGGCCAAGGGCGAGGGGGCGTAGGCGTTCAGGGCGGGAGAGATGGTGCGGTAGAGAGCGTGAAACTCGAATTCTTCAAAGATGATTTCATCGGCGTTCCGGGACAGGACAGTGGGCGCATTGGGAGCTTCGGTGTAGAGGAGGGTGGTGTGGTGAGGATCACAGCAAAAAGGCGATTGCGGGTGGAGGAGAGTGCGCTCCCAGATGGTCTTTTCGGCTTCCCAGCTGACGACGTAGCCCTTTTCGACCGCTCTGCGGATCTGCAGTTCGCCAAAGTCGCGGCAGTGGTCGAGTTCCTGGCCAATATACGTGACTTTGTCGCGTTGGGAGCGGGCGATGCAGTTGGCCACGCTATTGCAGTCTTGCACTTTCGGCTCCGATCCGGCCACACTGAAGCCCGCCTTGATCGAGTGTGCGCCGTTGTCGAAGACGAGTGTCTTTTTGCCCAGTCCATCTGCACCTTTGGTCACTACACTGGGCTTGGATTTGGCCATTTCATTTCATGGTATTTGATTCATTGTAGCTTGCTGTATTGTACTTTATTTATCTTGGCTGAGTCAGGTACTACCTGACTGTATAGGTACAGTTCAACTCTAGGCTGAGTCAGGCAGGTTTTTTTTGTGCTTCTAGCCTGAAGGCTTCCTTCTCTTCTGCACAGACAGAGACAACAATCATGCCCCCTTCTGCAGCCGACAAAAAGGCGCTCCAGCATCTGATCAAATCAACCCACGCACTTCTCCACCAATTCATCTCTTCTTTCCACTCCTCCATCGAAACCACTCCACTCGACTCTGCTCCCAACCCGCTCCACGTCCTGCGCGACTCGGCGAATCTGCTCAAGGCACACACCACCAAACTCTCCCTTTTGGCCATCAACACGCCCTTTACGCCCTCGGAAATCACCAAGATCCTCCGCGAACTGGCGGGAACATGTCTGCCTGCCATGATGTCTGCGGTGCAGATCTGCGAGCAAGAAAAGTCGACGTGGGGCAGCAGCATGGGCAGAGAAGTGACGAATCGCGTGAGGAGAGTCTTCCGAGAGGTGGAGAATCTGCTCAAGGAACTGAAGAGCATCGCTGA
This sequence comes from Sphaerulina populicola P02.02b, assembly GCA_000291705.1. Classification (NCBI taxonomy): domain Eukaryota; kingdom Fungi; phylum Ascomycota; class Dothideomycetes; order Mycosphaerellales; family Mycosphaerellaceae; genus Sphaerulina; species Sphaerulina populicola. Next base: position 21,096 of record JH792579.1, on the reverse strand, counting down.
TGGCAACGGTCAAGGAGCAACCAAGGCGCGGGACAGTCTGGCGAGCACGGGAGTCGTCTGGGAGTCGTGCGATGCTCTGATCGAGCTGGAGAGACTAGGCGTTGCCGGCTTAGCAGTGAAGAAGGCAGAAGAGTATCGCGACACTATCAAGGATGCCATTGCAGAGCTGCAAGAATGGAAGGACGACGTGGACGATGCTCTGCTCGACGGTGGCGACGAAGGCGTTGATGGAGATGCAGACAGTTTGGACGACATCTTCCACGCTGCAAACAGCTGCCCCAAAGATCGTCCAGAATTGAAGGAGCTCCTCGATGTGGCCACCGGGAAGTTGAAGAAGATTGTCTTCCTCTACACCGCCATTGGAAAGAGACGATTCAAGACATTTGGATCCAAGCCATTGGAAGATTCACGGAGTGTGCAGGACCTCGACCATATTCTCCAACGTCTGCATGCGCTCCAAGAAGATGTCGACGACATTGCAGCCGGCTTTTATGACCTCGACGAAGACGTGGTGAAGCAAGTGATGAACAAATGTGTGGCTGATGCACGCGAAATCAGCAACCTCGCACGGCTCGACTGGAGAGCTCAAGAGGACGAATTTACTGCGTGGCGAGACAAGTGGGACGAAGCTCTTGTTGGGTGAAAGAGCCAGCCCAGTGATGATTACAAAAATTCCTCTGCTCACTACTACAATCTTTCCACACAATAATGACTTTCAGCAGGTACTGAATGTGAAGGTCGCTGTACCTGGGTTGACCTACAAGGTCGCCAAAGCAGCTCCCACCAATCCAATGAGAAGCGCTGTGCCCACCATCCTCATACCCGCCTCGACGCTTGCAGCGCCACCTGTGCTCTGTGTTCCTGTTGCCATGGATCCCGTACCCGACGTAGTATTGGTCATGTTGGCCATCTCCGAGTCCGTCATGTTCATATCGTTCTTGGACGTGGCGGAAGGAGTCAAATCGGTGTTTGCAGCATATCCAGCAGGCGAGCTGGATGGTGGAGCTTCTGGACCGGTGCCAGTCGACATGTTCGACGCTGGTCCGGAAGCGGGAGTGGGTAGTTGACCTGCCGCGGCCTTTTGGCAGAGTTGGGGATCTGGAGATGGAGGGTCGAATTTCTCGCCCTTGGCGGCAAAGGCTGCGACGCAGATGCCGTTGGAAATTTTGAGGGTTTCTACATGTCACATCATCAGCTCTACTCTTCAAATCGCCCGTCACAACGAAGGCGTATGGGTTGTGCTGCTGCTGCAAGGCACGGATGACTGATGGATCTCTGTACTCACCAGTCACTTCATCGGGCGTGCAAGTACTCTCACACACGCAAGGGATCAGCGACTTCACGATGTCTTCGGCGCCCGTAGTGCAGAGACAGTAGGTGTCTGTCACGGAGCAGCTCGTGGATCCTGCGGAGGCGACGATGCACTGCAGCGCACATTGTGGGATCTTGCTAATGTCGATGCCCACAGAAGACGAATCCGTGGTGCCATCAGCGAGTGCGAGGCTTGCTGCAGCTGCAGCGAAAGCGAGAAAGGCGTGCATGGTGGGGAAAGGAACAGAGGGAGATGACTAGTAAGTAGGTGGTGTTCCTCAGGAGTAAGTCGTGAAGAAGAGTAGGTAGGAGGTAGGAGGTAGGTAGTAAACGATGTAATAATACTTGATCATGATTACTGCCAATTTACTGGCCACGAATACGATTGTCGATTGAGCAGAGCAAACGACACTGGCCAGTTGTCAGTCATTGGACCGATCATCCTTCCATTGTCCAGGCCAGGGCTACAAAAGTCCAGGAGGTAGTGTAATGAGCAGATCTGTATCGGGAAAGGGGCTCTAGGAAGAAGCTTCACGTGCGACTGGGAAGAGACTGGGGAGGACCTGGTCGTGGGAGGCTTGTCCAGTTGTCAGGAGTGGGAAACCCGGGCTGAAGATGTTATTATTACATGTACAGTCACAACTATTATCTATACATAGATAGCACTGTAGCAGAAGAGACTCGAGACGGAGAGGAGGTCATCACGTCACTCGGTTGTACTAGTAGACTACCTGTAGCCATTGGAAGCCAAGTCAAAGTCAATACCAACGTATCAACGGGGCAACAATTAAAATCAAATGGGCATCAACGTATTGACCATTATTGCCAATGCCAATGTTTTTAAAATGTACGCGGACCACGCCAAGCAACAACGAAAGTGACGTTGATGCGTGTGACAGTCGTGAGCCCGCCGCCGTTGTGCAACTCACTTGACACTCGTCGTCACCCGTCACCTGCTGCCGGCCGTTGTCAACAGTCTCAACACCTGCAAACAGCCTGTCTGTTCAACTGTATCATGCTCTCTTCTCCTCACATGCCGAATCTTCTTCTCCATGTCGCCGCACAAGAAGACACTGCTGTACAAGGCACCAGAAGCACCCGACGACCACGACGACCAAGTGTGCAAGAGGAAAATGTGCCTCCCCATGTCAAGATCAAAATCAAGATCAAAATCAATTCTCCACAGACTTTTCCAGCGAAACCCATGGAGCGAGGGCAAGGACAAGAAGGACAACAACAACAACAACAACAACAACAAGGAAAAGGAAGAGGAAAAACAAAAACTGCCAGGCAATCTCCCACCATCTTGGAACCACCACCACCATCATCATCATCATTCCCATCATCATCAACAATCTCAACAACAACAACAACAACAACAGCAACCTCGTACTTCGGCGCACCACCACCGGCATCGTCGCAGCCTCAGCAAAACTCTCCAAGATGTCATCAAAATCCAAGCTCCGCAAGAATACTTCCAATCCCAGCAACGTCTCTCCGGTCGTCTCTCCCGTCTGCCCAGCGTCAGAGGCATCTCCCGAACCACAAGTGTGCACCATCACCTACGAGCCTCTCGACCCCCGAGTATGGTTCGGATTCCCCGCCCTACCAGTCTTCGAATCTCCTCGTCTCGTCCGCCCAGTTGGCATCGCATTTCGAGACCTCCGAGTATGGTAGTGCGATACTCCGACACAGAGACGGCCACAGCAGGCATCAGTCGGTCCAATGTGGCCATCGTCGACCACCCCAGGAGGAAGCAGTCAGAGTCGCCTCCGATGCCGCTGCTCAGAGGCACGCGGAGCAATGCCTCGTGGGATGGCCGGAGGAGAAGCAATTGAAGGGGAGTGGGAGAGGGTCTGATAGCAGCCATGTGGATGTGCTCGTGTGCGATGGAGGTCTGGAGCAGGAGAGTGGTGGTACGGAATGTGGACGGCGTGATGGGCTGCCGTTGGAAGATGTGTTGGAGCTGATCTTGGCGTTGATTCCGACCCAGGACGAGAGGCCGATGATTAATGGATGACGGGATGTCATTCTTTTTTCTTTTGTCATCATGTGCTGCTTTTGTCATCACGGATCTGTACTTTATCTTGGGAAATAGGAAAACTGTGTGCTGAATATAATACATGAGACGACGACAGAATGTTTTCAGAAACATGTCCCCGCGTCGCCTCCCACTGTGATTGATGAAATCAGCAGAACAGAACTGACTATCTGTGCATAGATGAGAAGAAGAAGCATATCACACACCTTCACTGCGCCCCTCTCCATCATCCCTCTCCTCGACAATGTCTCTATCATCCCCCTCCTCGACAATGGGTCGTCGTTCTTGCTGCTGCTGCTGCCCCCGAGCAAGCTCTGCAACCATCTCTCCGAACCGCCTCTGATTCTCTACACACTCCCTTCCCAACGCCTTGACAAGCTTCACTGCACCCTGTCTCACTTCCTCTCTCGCATGTCCGCACAGTCTCCTGATTGCTGGTACTGTATACTCGTATGCGCCAATCTCCTCGCGAATGGCGACGGAAGGACGAGAGAGCTGAATGAGAAGACCGGTGATGGAGTGGAGGCTATCTGCTGTGTCTGGTGATGGAGAAGGAGACCAAGTAGAGGGGTTGCTGTTGTTGGGAGTGGAAAGGGATTCGGGCAGAGAGACGACAATGTCGAGTAGGTCGTAGGGGAGACTTTCTGTGTGATTCCCATTCAGAGACGCTTGTTGTTGTTGTTGTTGTTGGGTCGTCCAGAGCATGTTTCCCAGAATTTGAGCTGCTGCGTTAAACAGCGGAGAGGAAGCTGAGAGGCCTTGAAACTTCTCGGGATAACACCTGTTTGCAGTACTTCTTGTGTGCTCACCACTACTCGCACAACCACGTCGAGCAGTATCGGCAGCTGCATGGATGACATCTGTTAATTGTGTGATTACTTCGCTATTGTGGGAGTATGTCGTCGCAAACGTGGGAATTGCGGCCATATCCGAGAGACACCACACCAAACTGGCTTGTAAGGGTAACATTAGTTTGCGATCTTCTTCTTCTTCTTCTCCTTCTCGGGGAATTTGTGAAATCAACTTCTCCTGCCGCTCTAACAGCTGCCAAACTTGTGGAAAAAGCTCGTTGGAGATGATTTGTTTCTGAATCTCTTCATCCCGCAGAAATACCACAATGGTCTCGGAAAGCGTCGCAAAGGTTTCAATATCGTGGCTCCAGGGCTCGAGGTGATCTTTCTCGGCTGCAGTCCGGATCGAGTGGAGGTTGAGGAGACCCGAGAGAATGTCGTCTGGCAGTGATGTTGTCGATTTTGTTTTCTGTCCACTAATTTCAAACAGGACGTTGATCGCGCCATCCAGTTCCCCATCATCCAGGCCTTTTCCACACACTTCGTTCAGAAAGCGAATTAGGCCCCAATGGACGTTCTCCTCGTAGCAGATTCTCTGGCTGACTTCATGTTGGTGACAAATGTTGTTCAGCACTTTGGTCGTTAACAATCGTATAGAAAAGTCGTTCTGTGACGATGATAGATATGTCGAGGCCCAGGGGAAGAAAGCAGCAGAACAGAGGACATCTCTCGCCGTGTGATTGTCATTGTTGGTGCAGGTGTTGGCGATACAGCGCAGCGCAGAGTCTATGATGACAGTCGATGTTGCCTTGTCGGTGTCGGGGAGGGTGGAGGATGCAGAAGAGTGCGTATAGAGCAGAGAAGTGAGGGTGTTGAGGAGAATGGGCTGCTGCTGCTCGAGCTGTTGGCGTGTAGACTCGGATTTCTTGCTGGATTCTGCGAGGCTGCGGAGAGCAATAGCCGTTTCCGAGATGTTGTTGGGGCCGGCGTCGTGAATGGACAAGATTGCTTGAAAGGCGAGAGATGTGCTTGTCATCTCATTCTCCTTCTCCTTCCCCTTCTCCCCTCCTGCGTCTGACATTATCGTAATAGACGGGGAAGAATGACGCCGCAGAATCCGAAATTCAGAATCATACCTGGTCATACCTCCTAGAGCCCACATATGTGATGGAGCCTCTCGAACGGGTTAGCGCAGGTTAGTCATCACCATCTCACCTACACTCACACCGCCCGTCTACCATTCCTAAAAGGGCGATTGTTGGTCGAGTCCTCCATGACATAATGACACGTCTGTGGTCTGATCTGACAGGAACATGGACAATTGGACATGGACAGGAGAGATCCCGAGAGTCTAGAAGAAGGTGGCTCTTCGGCAACAAATCGGTTGTTGTTGGCCGGGAGGGTCCAGACATTCCCATTGGACACGTCTGCACGCCAATGACGCAGTATACCTTCTGCACTCACTGCTTATGCTTCATTCGATGTCCACGATTAATCAGCTTTCTGAGGAGAACGGCCTTCTACCGCCAGGGTGGGAATGTCATAGAAAGCCAGCGTAGGTAGGAGGTACATGTAAGTATTTAAATGCCGTCTCGAGGTACCTGTACTCTACCTACTTCTGACTGCATCATCTTCACTTGCCTTCTGTACCATTCATTCACAATCACCGTCACAACTCCCACTCCAACACAATCCCATCATCACACTTCCGAACGATAACAGGATCAATCACACATATCGAATCTCAACATGGCAAGCGTCATCAAAGACAAGAACCGCGCACTACCCAAAGGCTCTCTCATCCTCGTCACTGGAGCTTCCGGCTACATTGGCTCACATGTCATCAATGAAGCCCTCGCAGCTGGATACAAAGTCCGTGGCACGGCCAGAAGCGAAGACAAGGCTGAGAACACCAAGAAGATCTTCAACAACCACCCCAACTACTCCACGGCCATTGCAGCCGACTTCCAAGCCGATGGTGCCTTTGATGAGGCAGTCAAAGGCGTCGATGCCGTGATCCACGTTGCTTCGGACACTACCTTTGGCACCGATCCCAACAAGGTCATCACTCCCACGAAAGCGGGCGTGCTCTCCATTCTCAAATCAGCTGCAAAGGAACCCTCCGTCAAGCGATTCGTCTTGACCTCATCCTCCGCTGCCGTGCTCCTCCCCAAGCTGAACAAGGAATTCGCCGTGACCAAGGACGATTGGAACCAAGAGGCGATCGACCTCGCCTGGGCACCGCCTCCATATGGCGATGACCGCGCCTACCCGGTATATGCTGCATCGAAAGCTGAAGGTGAGAAGGCCATGTGGCAATTCGTGAAGGAACAGAAGCCTTCATTCATCGCCAACGCCATCCTCCCCAACTTCAACATGGGCAAAATCTTGCCAGGAGGAAGTCCGGGCGCAACAGGTGGTGCCATTCCAGATCTGTACAACGGCAAGCTCTCTCCGATTGGTCCCCGTAAGTTCACCTCGTTCCATCCTTCTCTTTACATGTCCCGATCGTCGAAGCAGTATGCTAACCCGAGGAAAGAATACATGATTGATGTCGTGGACGATGCTCGTCTCCACCTCATTGCAGCAGCCCTCGATCCCAGCATCGAGAATGAGCGCATCTTTGGATTCAACGTGGCTTTCAACTTTGGCGACATTATTGCCATCATCAAGAAGCATTATCCCGACGCGAAGAATGTAGCCAAAACGCCCGAGAACGAGGGCCGCGATCTGAGCAAAGTGCCAAACGAGCTCGGCGCAGAGCTGCTGAAGAAGTGGTATGGGCAGGATGGGTATAAGTCACTCGAGCAGACTGTGCTTGAGAATTTGGAAGGCCAGATCTGAGAAAACAGCCTTCGATCTCTCTGTCTTACGGCTGGAATAACGCGGTTCAGCAGACAATGTTTACATTATATAACGACTGTACGATGAATTAAAACAAACAGATTCGAGTCAAAATTGTCTATATCTACTGAAACAAGTGTAATATAGTACTCTCTATTGGTTATTATCCGCTTGCAGGTATACTGAGCAACGCAGATGCCTATTGGATATAGCAAGGCTAGTTAGTGAGGGCGAGTATCTTATAGGCCCGGAAGTAGTAGTAAGCTAGAGAGTACTCTTTTTCTACAATTCCTATAAAATAGATATTTTCTAAGCATCGTTTTAGGGGGGGGGGGGGTACTCTATAAGCAGGTAGATCGGAAGAACTTCAACTTAGAATATACTAAGCTAATAGAATTATCTATAGGAAGAGAAAGAGTCGAAATGAGCTTTATAACTTAAAAAGAAAGAAGAATCCTTCTTATAGAAGATAGATATACGGCTGTAAGACTACAATACAGCAAGATAATAGCTTAGATATAGGTCTAGTATGTTATACATTAGGTCTGACTAACAGTAATAGGAGGAGACTAAGGGAAGAAGATCTTTTGTACTATATAGCTATAATTAAAGTAGTTATATATAAATTTAAGCTTAACAAGCGGTACATGTTAGGTAGGTAATAGGCCTACTAGTATTGATACTAAGGGCCCGTTCGCTTGTGCACCTTATATCTTCTGGCTAGAAGCTATAATGCTATCTTGAGCTATAAGACGGTCGCGTTCGCTTGTTCACCTTATAGCTTCTAGCTAGAAGCCCGGTTTTTAGCTATAATGTAGATACTGCGCCGATCTGCTATAAAAGAGGTAAGGCTCGCGTACTCAACGTAAAAAAACGCGCTAAATCGTCTTATAGCCAGATCAACCTCATTTTCTCGCTTCTAAGTATAAGGACCCTAGCGGCCGCGGCGGCGGCGGCCTACGCTGTGTAGATAGTAGCGGTAGCGGCCGCAGCGGCGGCGGCTACGCTATGTAGAGTATAGTCCAGAACTCTGCGTATAAGCTGAATAAGTTATAAGAGCACAAGCGAACACCCCTAGCTTATAGGTTTAGCTATAACGACCTACATTCAAGAGCGAGAGTTTACGTAGCGTCAGCTTCTAGCTAGAAGCTATAAGGAACAAGCGAACGGGCCCTAAAGCCCGAAGGTAAAAGCGAAAAGTAGAAAGTAGGGTTCTATCTACGCTCCTCTCTTTAGTTAGCGCTATTAGAAATATAAGGTACAAAAGTGTATAAAGACAGTAGTAGTAGTAGTAGTAGTAGGTAGTAGAGAGTAATAATTTTTCTTGATTCTTAGTTCTTCTATCTAGAGGGGACTGTAGAGGTCTGTATATACCCTCTTATAGGTTTCTAGAAGGTTCTTATATACGTATAAGCCTCTACTAGTACTTACGCGTCCCTAGGACTAATTATGAATAGGATAGAAACTTTTAGAACCTAGGAGAAGAATTAATTACAAATAGGTATTCTATGTAATTCTATAGTATTTTAGGACCTTCTATAAATAGAACAGACTAGAATCAGGTAGAATTTTCTTATATAAGCCTATAGGTTAATGTAGAATAGTTAAGACTCTTCGTCTAAAAGTCCAAGAATATACTAAAAGCTTCTGCCTTGTCTAGGGTCCTGCTTAGTCAGCGTGTAATGTGACTAATCACGTTTAGTTAGTCCTGAATCTGTAATATCTAGGCTATACTTTTTAAGATTAGACTTAAACTCGTTTACTAATTCTAGAGTAGGGCTAAATATAAGAATATCGTCTCCGTAATACGTTATGTTATATAGACGCCCGTTTCTATGTTTTTAAAGGCAGTACTATCTTTTTATAAAGGGGTAAAATTGAACTTAGCTAGTACTAATTTTAATTATAGGTACTACTACCTACTAGCCTATTTTAGGCTATATAAGGTAGTATTTAATCAATATACTTTATTCTCTTACCCTTTAACTATAAAACCGTTTAGTTGTTTAACGGATATTTCTTTATGTATAGGGCTATTAGGAAAAGCAAGCTTAACGTCTACTTGCTCTATTTTATAGTCTTTATAAGCCGCTAAATAGAATAAAGTACGATAGTTTTAGGGTAACAAGTATTAGAGAAAGTAATATTGTAATTAAGGCCTAGTATCTACTTAGAACCTTTAGCTACCTACCTACTTTTAAGCTTTAGAAAGGCACTATAGGGGTCTCTCTTTGTCTTATAGACCTACCTGCCCTTAACGGTAGTTCTACCTAGCGGTAGTTCTACTAGGTCCTAGGTTTTAAGCTTTAAAAGGTTGTTATATTCTAAGGATATAGATTGAAGCCAGCCCTCTTTATCTTGTTCTAAAGCGTCTTTGTAGGTTAAAGGGTCGCTATTATTATTAATACTATTGAGGCAAGGAATAAATAGCGCTAGCTCATCATCTAAGCCGTCGTCCTCTAGAGTTCTAGAGATTTTAGGGGTAGTGTTTTCGATTCTTTACGACTTACTAGAAACTTCTATATCCTGTACTAGTTTATCTTCTTTATTATTAGTTATTTACGTCGCTATGGCCTATAAGTATTACTCTATATACTCTAGAGTCTAATTCTTCAGGGCTAGCTCTAGAGTACGCTCTAGAGTAGTAGGCTAGAGAACCAAAAACTCGTATATTATCTAAATTAGGAGCTTTATTATAATGTAGCTTGTAAGGCGACTTTTTATTCAAAGACAAATGCGGCGTTGTATTATATAGGAACACCGCCACTTCTAGCGCTTCTCCCTAAAAGTACTTAGGGAGGTTAGCCTCTATAAGTAAGTTACGTACCTTATTAAGTAATGTCCTATTAGGCCGTTCTATTAGGCTATTTTGTTCTAGATTATAAGGACTACTTGATCCGTATTTTACGCCATTTCTTGAATAAGAGCTTCTACTTTACTACTAGTAAGCTCCTTAGCGTTATCGTTTTTAGATACTTTAAGGTACAGCCTTCTAAGGCTATTATTAGAGGAAGAATTTTTAGCTTATAACTTAAAGTCTTTAATTTTGGAGTAGGCTTCTAGTCTTTGCTTCATTAAATCGGCTTATATAAACCGAGTATAACTATACATAAAGCTAATAAAGTAACAGTAACCCTACTTAATAGGTAGCTCTAAAGGCCTACAAATATCGTAGCTTACTTTATCTAGATAGCTATTAGCCTTCTCTATAATTAATTGATTTAGCTTACGAGTATATCTACTATGAATATATACCTTATATTCTAGGCTTATAGGCTTCTTAATACTAAAACCTAGGGTTTGTAGTATATTATCGCTAATATGTCCTAGCCTCTTATACTGAATTTGACTATCGCTTTTAGACTCTATAATTAGAGCTGTTTCTTCTCGAGAGTTGTTGTGTTTAGGCAGAATAGCTATATTAAGCTTATATAGCGACTTATCCTTATAGGATTTAGTGATTATATTGCCTTTAGCGTTATATAGCTCTATAGTTTCGCTACTTAGTAGGGCTTTAATCCTATAGTTATCTAACTGGCTTGAACTAATAAGATTATAATTAAACTTAGGGCAATATAAGTAGTTCGTTAAAATAGTGGCCTTATGAGTATCGCTAAATTAAATTTTAACGTCTCCTATACCTCTACCAATAATAGAGACTGAGTTACCCTACTTTATAGTAGTATTTGTATAAGTAAAAGTCGAAAAATACGAGTTATGACTTATAATATATTGTTATTCTTGATAATAGTTTGAGAGAGTAATAGAACTACTATCCTATGGAGATTCTAGAGTTTCTAGAGATTTAGGGTCTAGAGATTTAGGCTCTTACTCTTCTACTATAGACGAGTATAAGACTTCTACTTCTTCCTCTAACTTACTATTAATACTACTAACTAGTACTTTTTTGCTAGTAGTAGTAGCTAAAGAATCATTATTATTAGAGCTATCTTTCGAGTCTTTCTACTAACTAGGCTATAAATTAGGGTATTGCTTAAAGTATTTCTCTTCTAAGTAACCTTCTATTTTACAATACGAGTAATACTTAGTAGAGTCTCTAGGGCCCTTCTTTTTTAGTCGCTTATTAGAACCTCTAGAATTATCCTTATTTTTAGGCCTTTCTCTAGAGATTAACGCTGTTTCTTTAACGTTATATCTTCCAGATTCGTCGAGTATATTAGAGAATAGGGTCTTAATTAATAAGGCGTCTTTATTACTTTATAAGGTCTAAGATATAGAAGTAACAAAAGAATTATATTCGTCTGTTAGGTTATTAAGAGTCTAAGCAATAATTACTTACTTAGCTAAATTTATACCTTTTATCGTTAATTAATCGTAAAGGCGACAAATAGTATTAGCGTAGGTTTCTTTAGAACCTACGCTCTCTAGAGTAGTTTGGAATAACTCTTTATAAAGTTAGAATTTAGAGTTAAATCCTTTTAGCAAAAATAACGCCTCTAGAACGTTCTAAGCCTCTCTAGTAGTCCTCTTTTTACTGATCTGTAATCAAGGACTATCCTCTACTCCTAACCTTATTACTACTAGGGCTTTAGAGTCTATTGAAACGGAGCTAAGAGCGTATAGACCCTTTACTATCTAGACGGACTATAAGAATCTAGAATACTTTATAATAAAGAAGTACCTATCTAAGAAACAAATCCGTTAGGCGGACGACTTAGTAAAGATTTAGTCTAGGATCTAAAGCGACTATTCCTAACACTCTATCGAGAAGAGAATAAGATACTCTAGAAGCCAACAATAAACTATCGTATTACCTAACTACCTAAAGGATTAGCTAACTCCTACTAGGATATTACCTCTAGCTACTAAGGAGACTACTAAGGAGTCTGCCTTAGAACTACGCCCGTCGTAGAAGGCCGGGCGTCCGAGGGACCTTCTAGGATACCGACCATAACTAATACTAGGAGAAAATAGTAACCAAGGTACTAAACCGTACTTGAATTATTCTAATTAGGAGCCTATACCTTTCCGACCAAAGTACGTATAAGGATGTAGATAGGAGACTACACTCTTAGTAGTAAGAACTAACGAAAATACTATAAAAAAACTCTAGGTCCTAACCTAGCCGTACTAGAAGCTAACTACATTTCAATAGGCCCTAAATCCCGCAATAACTACGTTCTACAATCAAAGCTAATTTAGTCTATCTACTATTTACCGGTCTCTAGTTACCTAGGTAGGGACGCTATAGCCTATATCTAAGGACGTAACTTCTATTAGCTATTATAGTCTTATTAGATTTGTTAGTTCCTACGGAATTATAATTTCCAAGGAAGAAACAAGGTATAGAGAGAGTATAAGTATAGTCTCCTCTAACCTTTACTAGTACCTAATCGGTTTTTCTAGGAGATCTTAATAGACTTTATAACTAACTTATTAGAATTATAGGGTAATTATTATCTCTAGGTTGTTAAGGATTAGCTAAGTAAGTTAGTAGTCTTAGAAGTAATACCTAACCTAAAAGTAGAGGATTATATAGAAAGACTTTTAGAGTACTAGGTATAGTACTATAGGCTACCCTAAGCTATTACGAGTAGTTATAGACCTAATTGGATAATTACCTTCTAGAAAACCTTCTAAAGGTTAACTAGCGTCTAATAATAATAAAGCTCCGCGTACTACTATAAACTAATAGAGGACCTAAAAGGCTTAACTAAGAGGTATAACCCTATTTCTATGGTGTTATTAACTAAGAGTAGTCGGATTAGAAGAAATAGCTCCCTATAGTATAGTTAGCGCTTAACGAACATTTTTATTGAAAACTTAGTATAAGCCATGTCTTCGAAGCATACAGTTATTAAATACCGCTCCCGTCGTTTTATCCTTCAAACCTACTAAAGATACTAGATTAGCTACTTCCAAAAGAGCTATAGTATTTGGGTTTTTATATACGGCGGGCGTACTTTCTCTATATAGTGTAAGGGCTACGCTAAGCTAGGCTTGTTTGTTTGTTTGTTTGTTTGTTTATTCCATTAACGTCCTGTCTGAGTCTATACCTTAATATCCTGAATATTAGTATATTATACTAACTAATCTATCTCTACTAACAATATTAATACAGAGAAGACGGCCCGGAAAGAATTCAGACCGAGATTAAGATAGGGTCGCTCCTTATTGCCTTCGCTTTTAAGTAGGACGCCGATAGGGCAATTAGATCCCCTCTATTTATAGGAGGAGAAAGATCTTTATCAAGCGAGTAAAGGATAGGCTAAGAGAGAAGAAATAGGTATACCCGATATAAGGGAAGATAAATAGAAGCTAATAAGCAATAGAGTCGGCCCTTAAAATAGGGCTACGCGGAAAAGCTGACCTTATCCTAATCTAAGAACTGTAGATTATAGGATAAGGCTAAGGAAGAGGCTTTTAAGACGCTAGGTCGGTACTTTATACCAACTATAAGTAGATACTACTAAAGGAGAGGACAAGCCGTCCTAGGATACTACTATATAATAGTAGCTAACTCTCCTACAAAATAAACCCTTAAATAATAAGAAGCAATAACCTCCTAGCGTATCTATTTTAGACGGTAGAGAGACTATTTAGGTAGTTAATCTATATAACAAAAAGAATACGTAAGGAGAGAAGATAATAGAGAGAGAGCTCTACAACCTTTAGCTCCTACTAAAAGTCATACTAATAGGAGATTTCAATATCCGGTACCCTAGCTAGGACCCTAACGAGAAGGATACAGGAACTAAAGCTATAAGACTTGTAGAGTAGCTAGAGGAGAAGGACTTCCTCCTACGGAACAAGGTAGGAGTAGGAACCTTTTATAGGCTATACCTTACCTAAGAGAGCGTCCTAGACCTAGCGTTTACGGGAGGAATCTAAGGAGAGGTTAACTAGTATACTGACGATATCGGCTTAGATTACCGGGCAATCTTCTTTAATATAGAGGGAAGGAGTACGTCCCGGCTAACAATAGAGAAGACGGTCCTTAACTATAAAAATGCAAATTAGGAAAGGTTCTTAGATATACTTATAGAGAAATTAGAGGACCTAGACCTAAGCGGAGACCTAGACGACCTAGTAGTTTCCCTAATAACTCTTATCTAAGACGTAATAGAGAAGGCAATACCTAGGAAGAAGGTAGACGCTAGATCTGAACCTTAGTAGACACAGGAACTTAGGAGCCTATATAAGGAACTTAGCCGTACCTACCGAAAGACTTTCTTCTATAGAAGAATAGTAGCCCCGCTAGAGAAGTAACGATACCTAGCGGTAAAGAACAAATATTTCTAAGAGATAAATTTGGTAAAGAAGAACTATTAAAACGCCTTCCTAGAGAAGAACAACTCGTAGACAATTTTTAAGGTAATATTGTATATAAAGAATAGAATTTCCGGTTCTATCCTAATAATCAACGGCGAGACGTCCTTTAGAGGGAAAAAAGAGAACTCTAATAAACTCTTTCTCTAAAACCCCCGGCGGAAGAAGAGCTACGCGTAGGCCAATTAGCTAGCCTACTAATAGAACAATTAGGAATAGAATATCCTACAAAAAGAAGAGCTAGAACAAGCCTACTTAACTAGTAAGGTTAAAGGGAAGACGCTAGGACTAGACGGTATTATGTAACTTATTATTTCTAAGGTATATACAGTAATCCCTAATACTTTCTACGGACTTTTTAGCCAAATAGTTAGCGAAGGCTATTACCCGGAGGCCTAGAGAGAGGCAACCGGCGCCGTACTCGCAAAGCTAGGAAAGCTAGATTACTCTATCCCTAAGGTATATAGAGTAATCTTACTCCTAAATTACCTAGGGAAAGTAAGCGAGAGAATTCTCGCTAAAGGGTTAAGGATAATTGCGGAAAAGTACCCGCTACTCTACAACTCTCTAATTGGTAGAGGGAGGGCAAAGTCAGTAGTAGACGCGGCAATAATCCTAATAATAGAGGTCAAGAGATAAAGGCTAAAGAAGAGAAAGACGTCTATAGTATTCCTAGACGTTAAGGGAGCTATTAATTACGTAGTAAAGAATAGACTCCTAAGGATACTAGCTAAGCTAAGGCTTCCGTAATCCCTAGTAAAGTAGGTACAATCCTTCCTTAGTAGCCAATACTTTTACCTATAGTTTAACGGCTAAAAATAAGACTTCTAAGATATAGAGATTGGAATCCCGTAAGGAAGCCCTATCTCGCTAATATTAATCCTTATCTACATCTAGGATATCTTGTCTCTCCTACGGGATAGACTACCCCTATCTTATATCAATAATATAGGGATAATAACGTCCTTAATAAGCCTAAGAAAGAATATAAAGATCTTATAAAGAGAAGTCGGTAGGATTACGGAACTAGGATAGGAGAACGCAATTGCCTTTTATCTTGCTAAAACCAAGCTAATATACTTCTTGTAGGTAAAAGGATATAACTCCTTAATTAAGATCCTTATAGGAGAGACTATTAAACTAGCGACTAAAGCCGTCCGTTAGCTAGGCATCTAGTTTGATTCTTGTCTATCCTTTAAGGAATATATCCGGATAAGAGTATTATAAGTATAACCCTCTTCTACTGGAATAGAACGTCTAGTAAATATAGAAGAAGACCTCTTAACAAAAGTACTATAGTACGTACCTCTATAAGGCCTACGTTAATACTATAGGAGTCTACGGATCCCCGGTTTAGTAGAAGTTAAAGAAGGATATCCGCGCGCTATAAAGCGTCTAAAAAAAGGCGGTAAAGAAGATTCTAGGAGTATTCCGTATAGCTTCTAACCTCCCGGCGGTAATAGAAGCTAATCTCCCTACGCCTAATATAGGGCTAGAACGCCTCTTAATTTAGTACGCGTAGAGGATAGCTAAGCTTAGCGAAGAATACCCGGTAAAGAGAATCCTTAGAAATATCCCTCTGTAAAGAACGTAGCGGAACCGGGTATATAGAAATTAAAGAATAGGAAAGGATAAGAATAGGTAAATAGGGAATAAGAAAGAAGATTAATAACTGGAGGTCTAAAGACTAGCCGACAATACCTAGACTAATAAATTCCGTAAAGAGAAAGGAAAGAGGCGAAGGACAAACTACAATCCTAATAGCTACTACTTCTAGTTCCCGGGTACCCCGCTAACGGAATTAAGAGTAGAGGGGAAGAGACAAGTTACGAGTACCTTCTACGGGATCCTCCTAGGGTATACGTACCTAAAAGACTACCTAGTAAGGATAGGGAAATTAAGCGGAACCAACTATAGATACGGAAAGGGAAACAAAGAGACGTTAAGTATCTTATTCTAAGGTACCCGGAATATAGAATATCAAGACCGGCTTCTTTTAACCCTAAGAGGACGATAGCGTCTATTGTCAAGAACAAAATTAAATACCTCCTAAAATTCCTTACAGAAACGGGGATAGCGATAAGAGAGTAGTACCTCAATAGGAATAGAGAGGAGGAGGAGGAGGAGGAGGAAGAAGAAGAATAGGTATTAGCCTATAGCGTTCTAGGTATTTAAGGGTTTTGAAGGTTAAGGGTTTTAAGGAAGAGGAGGAGTTAGTTAGTTTAGGTAGTATACTTGCTCCTAGTTTTCCTTATATTAAAAGTAGTTTAAGCCGGGATATACTCCCCTTAGTATAGAGAAGTACTTACTTTAGAGATATAGGAAACCTAAACAAGACCGGTAGAGGCCCTCTAGAAGGCTTACCCGTCCTATATAGTTATAGACTTAGATAGGACGTAAATAGAACAAATAAACAAACAACAACAATAAACAAACAATATTAGTATAGAGAGTCTTAACGTAACTATTATATGCTTATTATAAATAGATATCGAGTTCGAATATTGAATTAACGGGTTCTTCAATAAGCTAGAAGACGCGGATGCAGAGACGCGTAGGCAATTACTTCTTAGACTAATATACTAATAGTAACTAATATAGACGTAAGAGGCGCAATAGTAATACTATCTAGAGACAAAGACGAAGCCAAAACCGAAACTAATAAGGCAATTACTAATCTATCTACCTAGCGCTATACGATACCTAAACCCTAGCGTATTACGTTCGCCTCGAAGGCTACTAGTATATATTATATTAGTAGTTATTGCTAGAGATACGGCTTTGTATAGATACGTAGTAGTAGTAAGAAGAAGAACAAGGACCGTAATATAGTTAAAGTTATACTATTCTATAAAGGATATCTAGATAGGCACTAGGCAGCTCTAGTAGTCGCGTAGAGTAATACGCTTAATATCTTTAATAATATGCTATTCTTCTAATAAGCAAATATAGTCGGCTACGCGCGTACTCTAAAGTTAACTTATTTATAGAAGGACAAACTATAGTATGTGCTTACTAAGCTCGCTACTAACAAGAACTTTACGCAACTACTATATACTAGCCTCTTTACCTAGACAATAGGACTATACTACTTATACAAACTCGAAGGCAAAAACATACTAGAGCTAGTAATATACAACATATTCTAGCTTATTTCTAGAGACGATAGCTATACATAGAGGACCGGCTACAAAACGTATACTAGAGGCGATATAACGTCTTAAGAAGCGCTTAGTACAAATAGCTAGATTGTATACTACTAGTATAGGTATATTAAGTAATTAGCGCAATCTAATACTTGTAGAGCAATTTAATCCAAATATCCGTAGTATAACGCCTCTATACGATATATAGGTAGCTTACTATAGTAGCAAGCCTTAGCGACTAGTATAGTAGTAGTCTAGTAGACGTATTATAGCGGCGGTAGAAGACTCTGTTTCATATTACTATAGTAAAGGCTATAAATATAGTAAGTACGCTTATCTTGCTACCTAATAAGTATATACTACTTACTATAAATATAAAGGCAATAAGCTATAGGTTAATAGGTACGGAACATCAACTTAGCGGCCGGTAATAGCAACTCTATAAGCGATACCGATTCTATAAGTACTACAAGTACTAGCGCTTATACTAGTACTAATACTTGTATAGCTACTATAGTAATAGGCTACTATATTTATATAGCTTGCTACTCTTACTAACGCCCGTATACCTCTACTTAATTAGTACGTATACTATGTCCGTATATATAACGTCTATCTTATAACGGCCGTAAGGAAGGTTATAGTTTTAATAACTATCGGCCGAGAACGTAGTTTTCGTAGATATAGTAACTATTGTTGCGTATTGTTTCTATTCTAGTAGCTATAGTTCGGAGCTTAAGTAAGCCGCGTTCGCTAAGATATACTATTCGCTCGTACTATAGTCGGAGTAACTTATCTACGGAGTAGGTAGCCCCGTAGAACCTAGTAACTAGTAGTTAGGATAGTTATTCTTAATACATATCTAGTATTCTTAGCCTACTAGTAATAGTTGCAGAGAATTCGTTACCTTCCTACGTAAATATAAGGCCGTCGCTGGTTTTAGAGATACTCTAGATATATAGCTATATAGCGTTTCGAGATAAAAGATGAACGCCTACGCTTAGGAAATACTATATATTGGGTATCTGAATCTATCTACTATTTCAGTATCAAATTTGTAGCGTACCTTAGCCTACTAGCCTAAGTTCTATACCGCGATACTAGTAGATTCCGCCGAATTGATAGTATTGTAGGTTCCGCCGATAAAGAGATCTTTGCAACCGATAAGTAATCCGGGCGCTCTACTATCGAGAATAATATAGTTATAGAGGTTAATACCTCGGTAAATTACTATATATTTGCGAGTAGTATTGTAGGATATAAAGTATTTAGCTTTACCTATTGTTTGTTTGTTTGTTTGTTTGTTTATTCTATTAACGTCCTGTCTGAGTCTATGACTATATAGGACGGGTAGGGCCCTCTAGAGGACCCTACCGGTCTTATTCGGGTTTCTCCGTTTCTCTTATCTTCTTCCTTCTCTCTACTAAGGGGAGTATATCCCGTACCCTAGAAACTAGGGGCTTAAAACTACTTTTGACGCAAGGAAAGCAGAGCGAGAGTACTAACTAAAGCAAGCCCAACCAACTCCCCCTACCTGTTCCGTTAGTCCCTTAATCAATCAAAATCAAACTAAATCAAAACCCCCTTAAAACTCCTAGGGCGCCGTAGGCCTTACCTACCCTTCTTCCTCCTCTTCCTCCTCCTCCTCTTCTCTATTCCTACTAAGGTGCTACTCTCTCGTAGCTATCCCCGTTACCGTAAGGAATCGTATAAGTTCTTTCGTCTCGTCCTCGACGATAGACGCTATCGTTCTCTCGGGGTGAAAGGAGGCTAGTCTCGCTGTCCTATACTCCGGGCAGCTTAGAATTAGGTATTTAACCGTCTCCTTATTCCCCCTTCCGCATCTATAGTCGGTCCCGCTAGACTTGCCTATCCTCGCTAGGTAGTCTTTTAGGTACGTGTATCCTAGGAGGATACCGTAGAAGGCGCTCGTAACTTGTCTCTTCCCGTCCGCCCTTAGTTCCTCTAGCGGGGTACCCGGGAATTAGAAGTAGTAGCTTTTCGGGTTAAAGCTCTTTCGCCGTCTCTTCTCTTTCTCTTTCCTGAATTTGTCGGTCTAGGTTTCGTCGGCTAGGCGCTGGATTTCCCGTTGTTAGTCCTCCTTTTTGCCTCCTACCCCGCTAAGGAAGTCGATCCTTTTCTGCATGTCGCCTATCCTTGTTCTTTCTCTGTCTTTAATCTCGACGTACCCGTTACGTTGTATCCTTTGCGGAGGGATCTCCTTAAGGATTTTCTTAACCGGGTATTCTTCGCTAAGTTTAGCTATCCTCTACGCGTATTAGATAGAGAGGCGCTCTAGCCTTATATCGGGCGGAGGGAGGTTGGCTTCTATTTCCGCCGGGAGGTTAGGAGCTGTACGGAAGACTCCTAGGATCTTTTTCGCTACCTTGTTCTAGACGGTCTGCAGCGCGCGGATATTCTTCTTTAACTTCTACTAAACCGGGGATCCGTAGTCTCCTACGGTATTAACGTAGGCCTTGTAGAGGTATCGTAATGCTTTTGTCGATAGGCCCTTTTCCGTATTCGCTAGTCGTTCTATCCTAGCGAAGGACGCTTATACTTAGGATGCCCTTATCCGGATGTATTCCTTAAAGGAGAGTCGTAAATCAAACTAGACGCCTAGCTAACGGACGGCTTTCGTTACCGGTTTAATCGTCTCTCCCGTTAAGATCTTGATTAGTAAGTTACATCCTTTCGCCCGCGAGAAGTAGATAAGTTCGGTCTTCGCAAGGTCAAACGCGATAGTATTTTCCTACCCTAGTTCCGTAATCCTACGGACTTCTCTTTATAGGATCTTCGCGTTCTTCCTTAGGCTTGTCGAGGACGTCGTCAATCCTATATCGTCGATATAAGATAGCGGTAGTACGTCCTGTAGCGGAGAGAAGGTGTCCCGGATATAGATAAGAAAGAGTATCGGCGAGATAGGGCTGCCCTACGGGATCCCGATCTCTACGTCTTAGAATTCTTGCATTTAGCTATTAAAGCGTAGGCGAAGGCGTCGGCCGCTAAGGAAGGATTGTACCCACTTTGCTAAGGACTGCGGTAGCCTAAGCTTTGCGAGTATCCGTAGGAGCCGGTTCTTCGCTACGTAGTCGAAAGCTCCCTTAACGTCTAGGAATACCGTTAACGTCTTCTTCTTCTTTAGCCGTTGTCTCTCGATCTCCGTCGTTAGGATTATCGCGGCGTCTACCGCTGACTTTGCCTTCCTTCCGCCGATCTAAGAGTCGTAGAGTAGCGGGTGCTTCTCCGCAATTAGGCTTAGTCTCTTCGCTAGGATCCTCTCGCTGATTTTCCCTAGGCAGTTAAGGAGTAAAATCACCCTATACGCCTTAGGGAGAGAGTAGTCTGGTTTCCCCGGCTTAGTAAGTACCGCGCCGGTAGCTTCTCGCTAGGCTTCCGGGTGATATCCTTCGCTAACTAGTCGGCTGAAAAGTCCGTAAAAGGTATCGGGGATCGCCGTATATGCCTTAGAAATCACAAGTTGTATAATTCCGTCCGGTCCCGGTGTCTTCCCTTTAACCTTACTAGTCGCGTAGGCCTGTTCTAGCTCTTCTTTCTAGAGGGTATTCCATTCCTAATCGTTTTGTCGATAGGAAAGCTAGTCTTCCGGTAGTTCTTCTTCCGCGGGCGGCTTTGGAAAGAGTGTTTGTTAGAGTTCCCTACACTTCCCTTT
>JH792578.1:31293-58390 GCA_000291705.1 Sphaerulina populicola P02.02b | reverse complement strand
TTTGTTTCTTTTTCTTTTTNTTTTTTTTTGCTCTTTGCACAGGCTGAAAATTTCTCTTTCTCTTTCTCTCTCTCTCTCAACTCAAATCTCAAATCTCAAATCTCGCAGGCTGCAGTTCGCTTTCGTGCAAACTTCCGTGCGCTCGTAGGTTGGCTTAGTGTGAAAATTCTCGGTGGAGTCTCCATGACGTTACCTATGTGTATGCCCCCCCCCCCGTGGCTCAAAGGTTTCTGTTGAAGAAGCAGGGCTCTCGCTTAGGGCGTATAGTAGTTGTTTGTACGGGGTTCGGTTTGGACTGGCACGGGGGACATCTCCGGGAAAGTGAGGGGTCAGGGGATGGACAGAGACTACCTAG
The DNA here is from genome assembly GCA_000291705.1 of Sphaerulina populicola P02.02b. Classification (NCBI taxonomy): domain Eukaryota; kingdom Fungi; phylum Ascomycota; class Dothideomycetes; order Mycosphaerellales; family Mycosphaerellaceae; genus Sphaerulina; species Sphaerulina populicola. Next base: position 58,035 of record JH792578.1, on the reverse strand, counting down.
CTGTGGGGAGTGGTGTTCAAGTGAGCGCTGAGTGACTGGAAGTTTTATTGAGGTCCATTCGTATCAAAACATGGCGAACGCAGTGAACGGTAGGCTGCGGCTCTGCAATGATCGGTCATTTCTCGCCTTGTCATCTGCTGAGAGTCAGTTGCTCTGTTTCATGGCGTACATCACGGCTGGCCGAAGGCCACGAAACGGTATTCTCGCAATATTGGACATCGTGCGTCAGCTGGATATTCGCGCTGAGATGTTTTCATCAAGGGCTTCTCTTTTGGGGTTGAATGTCTTATTCTTTCCGTGGCTGAGAAACAGGACCGCTTATCTGTCATCCTGACGAATTTCCTTTTGACGCCATCGCCTATGGTGGTGACAGCAGGCAGATCGCTTCGAGACAACCAAGTCCTACTGCGTCCTCCTGCTGCCTACACTGCCGCCCAAAGCCGTCGCCCTCCTCCATCGCTCCCGAATGCATGTCGTGTTGATCGCAGGTATCATGCGGCTGGTCGTATCTATATCGAGGATGGGTAGAGCATGATGCGCACCATGGCGCCGAACGACTTGGATGGCAGGTTGTGCCTGAACTGTGCGCGTACCAATCCGGAGTTGCCTGTTCAAGGTCCACATCAGTTCCGACTCACTCACTCACGCACTCATTTACAGCTCGCCATCTCTGCACCATTTCAACGCACCGTGTGTTCGTGTGACCTTGCCCCAGATGACTCGGATCTTGGATCCTCTGATTTCCTTCTTGGCGCGGTAGACGTATGCGATGCGCTTGCCCAGGTAGAAAGATGCGGCCTTGGGGTCGTCGACGCCCTCAACCTTGATGAGCGATGTGTTTGGGTTGGTGTTGCGCTTGCCTCTCTGGTATGAAAGGTGCTTGCCCCTGTGAATACTCAGTCAGCACGACTGTTTTCTGGTGATGATAATGGCCACTGTCGCCGCTGTTTCGGTGGTGTTGGGCTGGCAGTGCTCGCCCCGTGCTTTTGGCGAGATGGATACTGACTTCACATATAGACGGTGGCCTTGAGACTCGGACATGTTGGCGGTGTTGTGGTGGGACGTCGCTGGGTGATAGTGTCGTCGCTGGCTTCCGGGTGCGTGAGATGCAGTCAACAATTCGACTTGTGCAGGCGCCAAGCAAGTGTGGGAGCGGGAGAAGCCGCCTGTGCGAAACGAAATGGCGGATGATGCCGACCTGCCGACCCGGCAAGTGCGGATCAGGCATCAGGCAGAAACCGTTCTTCCTCTTCGTTCCTTTACGTCACCTCAATTCTGCAGTGCTTTGTAACATGCATGCATGCAAAGGTGCATGAGACCGGGAAAGCCGAGTATGGATCGTAGTACCTCCTAGTGGCACGGATACATACTATGGACAGCGGAGAGGACTACGGAGGTATGGTCCTTGCTACGTGTCGCTTCGCCTGTTCTCCGCGGCATGGAAATCTTTGACAACACATTCTCCGCATCTCCAGCTTCAGATCGAGGCATTTCTTCTTGACCTACTAAGTCCTGTCTCCTGAGTTCCAGAAGAAGCGGAACACCTCTGTACTGCCAAGTCCCCAAAGGTGTTCCGCTTTTTGTGGAACCCAGGAGCCTGTCATGATATGGAGGAGTAGTCATCCCGCGGATGTATAGCTGCCAGGTCTCTTTACTTGGGATATCATAGCGCCTTGGGGGCTTCACTGGGCTTGACAATAATTGCCTTGACTGCTGCTCGTGGCATCCCATTGCCCTCAAGGCCTGAGTAGAGAGCTCTGATGTGGCAGATGGAGGTAAGACCATCGACATAGCTTTTGCTCATTGACCACACCCGTCCGAAGAGTTCAGTAGTAATGTAGTATAATCTGCCTGCGGTGGGGGATGTCTCAGAGTCAAATCGCTACGCTCCGACCCAAAAAGCCAATCACAAAAGCTGAAGCAAGCAAGCGATCAAACAGAATGATGCTTGATGTTCAAATGATAGATAGGTACCTCCTAGGAGGTAGGTACATAGTGGTGGTCCCAGCACGACAAATTGACCTGGAACTTCTTTTTATCCCCTTCGTTCAAGTTCCATTGCAAATAATGCATAATGCGCCGTGTACTCCAAAATGAATTGCGCCAAGAATACCTATGTTTATTTCCGGCATTGCACTCCGAGCTGACGGCAGCCCAGTCTCTCCGTGCTCGGAAGCGGTAGGCAGATGATGACTGTCCAGTATGCAGCCTCCGGAGAGCGAAATTTCGCGAGAATACTCCGCCCGCATGTGTGTGGTGATGAGAGACAGACTAGAGAGTGGGACGACAGGCCTAACGGAGGTACGACTGACTCTGTGTCTGCCGCCTCGTCGAGCTCCCACGAGGTGCTCTATATCAGCTCGCTGAGTCAACAGACAAAGCAAAACTGAATTGAGCATTGAGCGTGGTCTGCATCTCCGTCCGCCGGCTCCAAAAGTACGTTCGGCGACTTCCAGGTTATCGTTGGTGGCGAGAAGAAGATTGAAGTTCAGAAGATTGGAGTGAGGTCTGTTCATGTCGTTGTGCAGTGACGTCGACTGATTTCAGCCCGCCCGGATTCGCAGGGACGACGTCTGCCCCACGTAACCTCTTGGAACTCCCGGTATCGAGAACAAATCTCAACAAATCTCGCCATCTTCTTCACCACCATCACCACCACCACCACCACTACCAAGTCAGCCTTCTTCTCTGCTTGTCTGCCGCGACGACGCCCACCTAGCTATATTGCACCTACTATCACTTCGCCATCAATTCGAGGCAATGGCGAGCACAGTGATCCACCCGGACGAGGAGCACAATGCCGGGTAAGTTCAGCTCCAGTCGGCAATTTTTATCGAGCCAGCTACACCAAAAAGACACGCTGGCAGCAACGGGCGTGAAGTCGACACAATGGTGGTGACGACGCTGGAAAGCGGGCGGGTGGCTTGTTCTCAATGCCACAGCGCTCAGAACTGCATCCTCGAGACTCGGCTGACAAATCTGTGTACGCAGCACCATGGAGCTCAAGGAGAATACCACGGTGATCGTGCTCGGTGCGTCAGGCGATCTCGCCAAGAAGAAGACTTTCCCAGCGCTCTTTGGTCTGTTCAGAAATGGCTTCCTGCCTCGCGACGTACACATTGTCGGCTACGCCCGAACGAAGATGGATCACAACGAGTACCTGAAGCGAGTTAAGTCTCACATCAAGACTCCAACAAAGGAGATGGAGCAGCAGCTTGAAGAGTTCACCAAATACACAACCTATGTCAGCGGGCAGTATGACAAGGACGAAAGCTTCCAGGAGCTGGAGAAGCACCTGGCCGAGCTGGAGAAGGGCCAAAAGGAGACCAATCGTGTCTTCTACATGGCATTGCCTCCCTCAGTCTTCATTCCCGTCTCTGAGCACCTAAAGCGCAACAACTACCCAAAGAGCGGCATCGCGCGAATCATTATCGAAAAGCCATTCGGCAAGGACCTCGAATCATCTCGCGAGCTGGACAAGGCTCTGCGGCCAAACTGGAAGGAGGAGGAGATCTTCCGCATCGATCACTACCTTGGCAAGGAAATGGTCAAGAACATTCTTATTCTGCGCTTCGGAAACGAGTTCTTTGGCGCAACCTGGAACCGCAACCACATCGACAACATCCAGATCACATTCAAAGAGCCATTTGGCACCGAAGGACGTGGTGGCTACTTCGACGAGTTCGGTATCATCCGTGATGTCATGCAGAACCATCTGCTTCAGATCCTGACCTTGCTGGCGATGGAACGCCCAATCTCCTTCTCTGCTGAGGACATCAGAAATGAAAAGGTGCGCGTACTTCGTGGTATGCCCAGCATCGAGCCTAAGAACGTCATCATTGGCCAATACGAGAAGTCCTTGGATGGCTCCAAGCCAGGCTACAAGGAGGACGACACTGTACCTAAGGAGTCACGTTGCCCCACTTTCGCTTCCATGGTCGCATATATCAAGAACGAGCGCTGGGACGGCGTGCCGTTCATCCTCAAGGCAGGAAAGGCGCTCAACGAGCAGAAGACCGAAGTCCGAATTCAATTCAAGGATGTCACATCGGGCATTTTCAAGGACATTCCACGCAACGAGCTGGTCATTAGGGTCCAGCCCAACGAGAGCATCTACATTAAGATGAACAGCAAGCTTCCAGGCTTGAGCATGCAGACTGTGGTCACCGAGCTTGACCTGACGTATAGAAGACGATTCAGTGACTTGAAGATCCCAGAGGCCTACGAGAGTTTGATCCTGGATAGTCTCAAGGGCGATCACTCCAACTTTGTAAGAGACGACGAACTTGATGCATCCTGGCGAATCTTCACTCCTCTTCTCCACTACCTGGATGACAACAAGGAAATTATCCCCATGGGCTACCCATACGGTAAGTCGGTGCAATGAGCGAGATCGTGGAATGACAGCAGCTAACGCAGACATGTAGGCTCCCGTGGTCCAGCAGTACTCGACGACTTCACCTCCTCGTACGGCTACAAGTTTGCAGACGCTGCAGGATACCAGTGGCCGCAACATCAGATCGAGCCAAACAAGCTCTAGTCGCGTTGTTAATCTAGACCTAGTTCGCCGCCTATAGCGCGCCATCCATTTCATCCATCTCATCGAGTGTTGGACGACCATGAACACTTGACACTATCGCTAGTAGATTTAACCCTACTGCAGAGATACAGCGTGGTGACCGGGAAAGAGGCTAGAAGAAGCAGGGCTGAGGTAGAGAGGGTCAGTTGAGCGTCTTCCTGCAAGTACTTTTGCTACCCCACACGTTAATGAGCTCACCATCATGGCGAAGGCACTGAGATTGGTGCTCTTACGCCTGGTAAGTGGACACCTTGATGAGAAATAGAGATGAATTTACTGTCGTCAAAACGATCACGAGCATTTCCACAAGTCGAGACGGTAGAAGATGTTCGTCACATGCTCACTCATAGTCTTCCCTTATGGCCTTCCCTTGGCGATCCGCAAATCCAGTCGCTCCACATGAGAAGCTTGAAAAACTGCTGCAAGTCTGCTGAATACCCTTGGCGTCGATCAATTCATCTTAGTCATGGCTGACACATCCACAGCTCCATAGTTCCGACTTCACCTCTTCACAAAGATATATCCCGTGGTCACTTTTCTCTGAGTAAGGGGAGTCGACGATCTGCATTTTTTTTTCCATAATTCCTATAGAATCAAACAGCTTCTTGAAAACATGTGCATTAGATCTACAATACTACTTCTTTTCTTTTTACTGCTCAGTCAGGTATGTTTTGTATTTGATATCCCCTTTTTCTATATATGTACGAAACCGTTTTCCCGTATCTTCTCACGAAATCTCAAGCTCACAGGTAGGTAAGGCAGAAACGCACTCTTGTTCTTACTCTTAACTCCAGAATACCTACATGTAACTAAGGATTACTCTGCTTTCCGTAACGTGACGGTAGGAACAGGAGCGAAACCCTACACTTCCCCTTATACCCCTTTTTTGGGAATTCTATGAAAGAGAAATATTTTTTCAATTCCGATTTCGGCCACTCGCGTTCAAATGGAACTGTCCGGTGCTGCTGCGAAAGATGCGAGGGGGGGAAACAGAACAAGGGCCGAGGAGGTAAAGGAGAAGGAGGTAAAGGAGAAGGAGGAGAAGGCGTTGGCCGAGAAGAAGTGAAGGCGATAGATACCGCATGGGGCGACAATCGCGCGAGAAATTGATTTCGACCTCTGTTATGGCCACACTTATTGCTTGATTGGTTATTGTACCTAGATTGCCATTGACAGAGGACATCAGCTTTTTTCCTTTGCAATTGAATCTTACCTTCTGCTCCGCTCCTAGCGTTCTTCCGCTCTCGTCCAACTGCCTGGCCTTGGCGTTGGGCGAACCTCTCAGTCGTGTCTGGCGAATGTAATTGTCCGTCTTCCTGTCTGCATTGGTGCTAAGCTCGAGAGCTTCTCGCAAGTGACACATATTGGTAGGACACCGTGGCCACCTGAGCAGCTCTTTCGCTGCCCTCCCGCATCGGCCCACTGCTTTGATATCTAAAGCTGCAATTCTGGGCAGAACTATCATCTTCCCTATTTAGCATTCTTTTCTTCAGCATTCTTTTCTTCGACGTTCTTTTCTTCGGCGTTTTTTCCGGCGTTCTTTTCTTCAGCATTATTTTCTCTCCGGCGTTCTTTTTTTTCGGAGTTCTGTTCTTCGCCTTTGTTTTCTTTAATCGTATTTTCTGCAGCTGTCTATTCTTTGACGCTCTTTTCTTCGACTTTCTTTTCTTCGACGCTCTTTTCTTCGGTTCTCTCTTCTTCGGCTTTCTATTCCTCAGCTTTCTTCTCCTCGGCTTTCTCTTCTTCGGCTTTCTTCTCTCCAGCTTTCTTTTCTTCCGGAAACAATTCAAGAAGCGCTTCGTCGTATTGAGCCTTTTGTTTCACTTTCTTGTCAACGAATTGCAAGACATCTGTCGTGTAATAGCGCGCGAACATGGGATCAAACTCAGACACATGGTTGGGAAAGAGATCTGGGGGAGCAAAAAGTGGTTGAATATAGCGGATCATAAAACTGTAGGCTACACGAGGGTACCTAAGACCGGCGAAGTACTAGAGCGACTTCTTTTCGAACGCTGCCCGTATGATGCTCTTAGCGTCCAAGGGGAGCTTTCTCGAGGGATCGCGGGACTTTGGTTCTTGACCGAATATATCGAGGAATTCTCGGGACACTAGGATAAAGGCTTTCTCGTTGGTTATAGCTTTCTCGGTGCCACCAACAAAGTTGTCCTGTATGTGTCCGCTGACCCAGAATGGGGGCTGTAACATTTCGAGTGGGAGAGAGCAGGTCCATTCGAGGTCGATAAGAGCGGTAATTCTATACTGCTCGTCTACGAAAATGGACAGATGGTACCGGACGGCCTGCTCGACGGCGCTTGATTCACGCTGCAGATACTCCACGAACTCGCGTTTTTGGCGCGGCTACTGCACTTGGACGAGCATGTTGTGGTCGTCGTCGACCAGGTCGGCATATGTCGCTGACGGGAATTGCTTATGGCGGAGCATGGTGGGTGGATGGGGACGGCGATGAAGGAGAGAGATTCCACAATGTGCAGTGTCAAGTGAAGACGAGACGGATAAAGTTTGGAAGTTGGAAGTAAAGGAGGGAGGTGCAATGGAATGGTTAGAGGGTCAGGGGATCCACAGCGGCACGGCTTAGTCATCGTCGCCCAAACTGGCAACACTAGTACCTTGTCTCTATCTCTCCAATCACACTCCCACTCCCACTTCCACTCCCACTCCCACTCCCATGTCCACCAACATTCTGAATCCCCTCCAAAATCTTCGTCAACTCCTTCAAACGGACAGGTTTCGTCAGAAACAAATCCACCCCGGAACTAAACGCTTCCTGCTGCGCCTCGGCGCTTCCCAAACCCGTCAGCGCGATGATGGTCGCCGGCGGTGAGAGGCCTTTTTGTTTTTCGAACCCTCGAATCTGTCGTGTGGCTTCGAAGCCGTTGAGGATGGGCATGTTGATGTCCATGAGGATGACTTGGGGTTTGATGGGTGGTGGTGGTGGTGGTGGGGAGGGTGTTACTGCTGCTGCTGCTGCTGCTGGGGAAGAGAGAGGATGAGGATGAGGATGAGGATGAGGAAGAGGAGGAGGAGGAGGGGGGCGGCGTCGTTGTGATTATGATCAGGAACATGACCATGACTGCTACTACGCTGATGGGGAAGGGTGGAGGAGGTCGAGGTCTTAGAGATATTGGTGTCTCGGAAGGTCGTCATTGCTGTTGGGCAGGCTTTTTGCTTTTCTTGGACTTCCTCTGCTGCTTCAACATGGGCTTCGGCTTCCAGAGCGGCTTGCTTGTATGACTCAACCGCTTGGAGACCATCTGTGGCTATAATCTTGCGATGGCCATACTTTTCTGCGTATGTGACGAGAAGTTGGAGGTTAATTGACTGGGAAAGGTGAGGTTAGTTTGTGCCTTGGTACATGTATAGAGAGAGAGAGAGAGAGAGACAGAGAGAGACTCACATTATCGTCAACGAGGAGTAACGAAACTCCTCTACCATTCATCTTCTTGCCCTGGTCCGCCTTCAGAGTCATCTGCTTCGATGAGTCCTTGGCAGTACTGACGCGTGGCGTAGAGCCATTAAGCGAAGGCGATGGTATCCTCGGAAACTTGTAATCCGAAGAGAGTCTCCGCTGCAGTTTGGCTTTTTCCAGACGTTTTCCATGGTTCTTTTGTTGTTGTTGTTGTTGTTGTTGCTGCTGCTGCTGCTCGATATCAGATGGACTGTTCGACTTCTGTGGTGACGGGAGCGGTTCTTGTCGGATGCGACCCACAATCGTATCGTATCGGCCTCGATACACCAGTCCTGGCCGCCGTAGTGAAGCACTCATTGGCCCCTCGGGATGAGGCACTACCATCGCTGGGGTGGTACTGATTTCCCCAACCAGTTCCGTACTGTTGTTGTGAACGACAGCATCACCGTTCTTTTTCTCTTTCTTCTTCTTCAAGCAGGACGATATAGCTTTGAGCAGACGCTCAGGCCCTGCAGGCTGAGCTATAAGCTCGATATGTCCGGTTGCAATGTGTCCCAGCCCAGGAGTTCGAAGTTTCCGGGCAGACACGGTGCTATCACACAGCACGATGAATGGCGTGTCACTGATTGCGCTCGGCGACATGGATCCATCGAAGCAGCCCACTTCCTGGCGGCGGCACAGTTCGTTCCGTAATTCGGCCTCTGTAACGAGGTACACATCTGCTGCTTCATCCCCCTGCCATGTACACACGTGTGGGACCACGCCTACTTCATCGAGAGTCTTATTGACGCTGCTCAGAAGAAGCGCACGTGCGATCTCGTCAGCTCGCTGATTGCCTGAAGGTGTGGACGCACTATCGATGACCCCGATGACACATCCGGCCACAGCTCTCGACAGTCCAGAAATCGATCGATATACGAGCGGCCGCGCAGGGTTGCGTGTACCTAAAGGATCCCGCTTGAATCGACTGTGCTCGAGTGGAAGCGTGACGGAGAAGCAAGATCCAATGCCTTTTTCGCTTAATACTTCAATTTTGCCGTCGAAGGACTTGACAATCTTCGCGACCAGATTCATGCCCAGTCCGGTACCTTCCACCAAACTGTCTTCTTGTGCAAACGCCCGGAACAGGTGATTTTCCAAAAAGTCGCGAGACATGCCACGGCCCGTATCACTCACGCTGAACGTGACATTGAAGCGCTTTTTCTTGCTCTTGTCCGGAAGTGGGGTGGCCTTAAGTGACACTCGAATGTGGCCTTCGCTTGTGTACTTGAGTGCATTCGAAACGAGGTTGATGCAGATACGCTTCCACGCTCCCAGCGCGACACTACAATGCCAATTAATGTCGGGCGTTCGATCGATGTCCAGAATCACTGCCACTTTCCGATTCAGCACCGTCTCTGCATCACGACTACAACAGAAACTGTACACTGCCGTCTCCACCACCTCTTCGGTAATCTGATCAAGGGCGACATCTACGTCCAGCGACATCAGACCGCCCATGCGAGATCGCTTTGCAGCATTCATGGACATCTTGCGACCTTGTCCGTCGATCATGGTGGGTACTCTGCGACTCGCATGATGGTTTATCTTGCTGAAATCGAGCAGGTGATCGATGATATCGAGCAGTGTTCGTCCACATATCTCGACTTGGGAGATGAGATTGGAACTGAATGAATCAAATTCACTTTCCTGCAGACACTCCACAGATCCCAAGATGCCATGCAGCGGACTTCGCAACTCGTGGCTGATGGTAGATATGAAGTCGGACTTGGCTCGGTCAGAGGTTTGCGCCTCGATGCGATGGAGTTCAGCCAGTATCACATCGCAGAATGCAGCCGTATACTTGACTTCCGACTCTTCGGAGAACAGGCGAAGGGGTGAGTACGTCCAAAAGAGAGAAGCGGCGTAGTGGCGCTGCCTCGTGTTGTCCCACATACCAACCAGCCCGAAGCTTCGCACCCCTGGAAACAGCTTCAGTATCTCGGCGCAGTCATTCCGGCGGCGTTGTTTCCTGCGCTGTGCACAAGAGAGGATATGTGCTTGCTTGCCATCGTCAGTTTTGTTATTCGGGCCACATTTACAAGTCTTGTCGTCGCTGTGATATTCGGATAAAACGTCGTCGTCGTCATCAGATGCAACTTCGCCGAATTCGTTGAAGGACCATATCTTGCCTTTGGGGTATCTTCGTAACAGAGATCGCAACAATCTCTCGCTGAGATTCTCGTGGCACTTCAAAGCCACTTCAGCAGCTTCATGCGCGTCTTCAACCTCGTTCTTGGTATCACTCGACAGAGCAACTGAAGACGCAAGGACCTGACATTGCTTTCGCGAAGGATCCTCGCCTGTAAGGTACTCAATGATCTTGGTCTCGCCATCGGTGCCTGTGCCATTCGCCTCGGCACATTCGCTATAAAGATTGTTATCAGAGCTCATTTCAGTGTGCGTCGTGGAGTTGTGACCCGACTCGACAGGTTCCACTAGGCCCCCAAAGGTGCCCACGGCAGCATCTAAGAACACCACGCCATCGACTCCCATGGCTTCGCGCAGCAATGTTGCCGCTCGATTGAACGTGCTGTGTTTGCTCGAAGACACTTCGTGATCTTGCAATGTTTCTGCACTCCTGCTGTACTTGAGAGCATGGGAAGCCGAGCCCACCATGGATGATACGCCGCTGGCGCTACTATGCGTGGAGCTTCGTCGATCCGATGCGTCGTGATGATGATGATGATGATGATGCTGCTGGTTGGACAGAAGAGCGGCTGGGTGCGAGTCGCTCTCTTGTTCACTCACAGCCACAGCAGTCGCGGCGACAGCCGATGCTGCACTCGTTAGCGGCTGCACTCCTAGGGGATGTTGCATGGCCGGATCCTGCTCGACTTGGTCCAGATTCCAATCGGCATTCCTCTCTGCCCAGTCTCGAAAGCCTGAAGCACCATCGATGAAAGCACCCAGGCCTGCAATCATCTTGGTGCCCACCTTGTGCTCTGCTGTCGCCCGAACCATCTCCAAGTGGGTCATGACGGTCAGAGCCATATCACGCATGAAATTGATGCTGTCGTCGTCCAGACCGTCACGCGGTTCATCGCCAAGCACGCAGTATGCGCCAATGTTGATACCGCGGGGTGTTGTGATGGGGACACCCGCATAGAATCTCGCCTTCGGTCGTCCACTGACGAATGGCCGATCGTGAAATCGGGCATCTTTGGCGAGATCATTGACGATGTGGATGAAATCCGAGGTCAAGTCATTTTTGTTGGTGCCTTCATTGGCGGGCAGCATGATAGTATGCTCGCACACCGAATAGCCGCGTGGAATAATGGCATGTCCGAGCCACAAATCATCGTTGGCGGCGTGCTTGGAATCATCCTGCAGACTCAATGTCCTGGTCGATTCGGCGAGCACGTATGCGTTGGTCGAGTCGAAGAAGAATAACAGCGCCCGCTTCGTGCCCATTCGCAAGGCGCCCAGTTGACAGAAAGCCTGTGAGATCAGTTCAGTTCTTGTCACATGACGCGTTCCTTTCGCGGGCAAGACTTCTCCGTACTGTTAATGCTCGATCGGGGCAGCTGAACGGCCGGTGGGACTGCACGGCCCGGTCATCGCCAACATCACATATGGGAGGTCCCGATTTGGTCAGTTCTCTGATGGGCCGGTAGTAACTGGTGGTGCACACGGTGCGAGTCAGTTCGTAGTACAGGTAGTGTAGTAGGTATAGTAAGAGTAGGTAGTAGTCAGAGTGCACCAAAAGGCATTTGGAGGTAGGTCAGGTATTGTTGCTTGTTTGCCCCGCGCACCCGGTTTTCGAATTCAACAACAACAACAACAACAACGACAACGACAACAACAAAAGCCCTGGCTGGCCTTACCGATAAAACTCGCGGGCACGGCGGCCCTCGCACAGTTCTCGCATCTTGCGACGCGGCCCATTCGTCTTCGTCTTCGCGGCGGTGGGAGAGGCCATGCTGTCGACGCCGACATCGACACCCGAGTCCTGCTTGTCGAGTGGTGGAGGCAGCTGCTGGTCGCGCGATGGAGGCATAGGGGGCCATTCTTCGGCAGCGGCACAGGCACAGGCGCAGGCATAGGCGCAGGCACAGGCACAGGCAGACAACGTGGTCTTCGGTGGTGGGATGGAGATTGCCGGCAGGCTGCACGGCGGAGGAGTGAGACTGGGGGGAGCAGTGAGACTGGGGATGAGCATGTTATGAGATGATTGAGATCTAGTCGATGCCGAAGTATTGGCGGCGTAGTGGTAGACTAGGGTCCCCATTGAAGCTTGTTTGGCTCTGCTGTGTAGGAGTAGGACTAGAACTACAGTACAGAGAACGAGAACTAGGCAGGGCAGGGCAAGGCAAGGCAGGGCAGGGCAGGGCAGGGCAGTGGTTCGCGATGAGTGTGTCAAGTATATGAATGTCCGTCCTATAGTTCTCGCAGTACTGAGCAGGGAGAGATGTATCGCAGGCAGAGACTATGGCGCGCCGGGGGCGAGTTGTTTCTCTCGAGACGAGTGCACACCCTCCCAGTCCCGGGCGGCGGTGCAAGACACAGAGCAGACGTTGTGCCAGTTGTGGCTTGTTCTCATGGCACGGCCTAGAACCAGAATCCGTCAGGAGGGAAGTCCGCAGAAACAGGGTCTAGGAGGTAGGTATGATTGGATTGGCTCACGTGCGACTAGGAATTGGGGGTGATATGGGCCGAACCGAGAATCAGTAATAAATAGCCTAATGGCTCTGTCAAGAACTGGTCGAGCCATCTCCCAGCCAAAGTGTGAGAGCAGTGTCGGCTAGAAGAAGACGGAATCCATCGTATCGAGCTGCTATCTCCTAGGAGGTAGCTCACCAGATCACGGATCTGCAGTTCTCGGACGACTTCTCGGAAGCCGGTGGCGAAGTGAATGAGTGTACCTCCTACACAGGGACATCACACTGCTACTCTGAGACGACCCTCCTACATATTGGTGTGACAGTGAGGTCAGATGGGCGTTGTGGCGTTCCTCTGTTGCACTGTGCGAGAGTGATGTTGGAAATATGCATGTGGACGGCAGTTCCCATCATTTGTTGCTAAGGTTATGTAGTGCACTCAACATCTTATTCTCCTTCTACTGTATACCACTAGGAGGTAGGAGGAGGCACTGTCAAACTGTAGAATAAGGTACCTCCTAGGAGGTAGTAGTTAGGTACATAAGGTACCTAGCAAGAGTCTAAGAGACAGCTTCAGCCACACCTGACTAAGCAGTGCTTTCTAAGCACCTTCTGCGCCTCTGACAAAGCATACCTGCCCGACATACATACATTTTGGGATCGTCGTCGCCATCTCCAACCTCATCACATGCACCCTCGCAAGCCACGCCAGACATGTCTGCTTCTTCTTCTTCGTCGTCGCCCTCGCTAGCCGAGATCAAGCACATCGTCCTCGTCCTCTCCGGCAAAGGTGGCGTCGGCAAGTCCAGCGTCACCACCCAACTCGCCCTCTCTCTATCCCTGCAAGGCCACTCCGTCGGCCTTCTAGACGTCGATCTAACCGGTCCTTCGATTCCGCGATTCCTCGGAATTGAAGCCTCCAAAGTCACACAGGCGCCTGGCGGATGGCTGCCCGTCCCCGTGCACGAAGCAAGAAATAGCGGGCAGCAGACGAGTGAGCACGAGGAGAAGAATGGACAAGAACAACGACCACCACAAGCCCTGGGCAGACTCAGCGCCATGTCCCTCGGTTTTCTCCTCGCCAACCGGAGCGACGCAGTGGTGTGGCGCGGACCGAAAAAAACCGCCATGATCCGCCAATTCTTGTCGGATGTCCAATGGGGCAGCTTAGACTACCTCCTCATCGACACCCCGCCGGGAACCAGCGACGAACACATTTCGCTCGTGGAAACTCTGCTCAAGTCTGCGACGCCGGAACAGTTAGCGGGAGCAGTCATCGTGACGACCCCGCAAGCCATTAGTGTCAGTGATGTGAAGAAGGAAATCAACTTCTGCCGGAAAGTCAATGTGAAGATTCTGGGTGTGGTGGAGAATATGGCGGGCTTTGTGTGTCCCAATTGCTCGGAGTGTACGAATGTGTTCTCCAAGGGTGGTGGACAAGCCATGTCCCAAGAGTTTTCCGTCGATTTCTTGGGGAGTCTGCCCATTGATCCCATGTTCATTCGCCTGATTGAAGAAGGCAAGCGGCCAAGCTATCCAGAAGGCACTGTCATCAAAGGTCGCCAGATGCAGACAGGGAGAGAAGGGGAAGATGCGGAAGATGCGGAAAGTACGGAAGGCTTGCTTGTTGACAAGTATACTGCTTGCTCTCTACAACCTCTCTTTGAGGGCATTACTAAAGCGCTGATTACGAAGATCGGAACATGATACGACTCTTCCATCATCCACTCGGAAGCCAAAACGCCCCCCATCCGGATTCTCTCTCGACCCAGCAACCAAAAGTCCATGCTCGAACAACATGCCACTCCAAACCCGCGCCGATATCTGCAGACCTTAACTGTACAGTCTTTCATGTGCACCCATCGCCCTCTTGATCCTCCCCGGCTCATCACAGAGCACAATTCAGTCCCAGCAATCCACAATTCTTTGTTGATGTAGCCACCGGGGCCACAGTGGGCGTGCTGATTGTGGTCGACGAGAGAGTAGGCTTGGGCACAGAGCTACACGAAGTGAAGTTATTCGGCCCCACACTGCAGTACGAAACCGTAGAAGTCGTGTACACCGTCGTGACTGGCAAAACGACTGTAATTTTGCTGTAGCTCGTCGTCGGTGTGGTGACGGTGGTCGGACTCGCCAAAATCGGACTGCCAGTGCCCGCACTGGGAGTCGGGCCTTCACAGAGCAAACCGCCGAGGACATTGAGACCCAACACACATCTCTGCGTCGTCAAGCTAGATTGGGATGAAGGGCCACAATTGAGTCCAAGCAGACCACAATCAGAATATGTCGAAGTAGATGATGATGCAGGCGTTCTTGTCGTCGTCGTCGTAGTTGTTGGATAGACATAACCGGAAGCCGATCTCGAGCTCACCAAAGTCGGTCTTGCAGTAGCCGCCAAAGAAGTAGAAGTAGATCCATCCGGTGCAACAATCCTCTTGCCAGCCATGATCACCGTATCTGCAATACTCGATCCCTCCGCCACCGTTCCCAGATCCGAAATGAACACACATTGCCCCTTTTCTGCCGTAGCAGCAATGCAATTCGTCATATTCGAGCACTGGTTGCTGCACGAAATCGTCAAAGGCACGGTATACGCCGCAGCATTAACATCTCGTGCATCCAACTTCACCTCCGCCTCCTCCTCCTCCTCTATCATCTGCATCTGCATCTGCATCTGCATCATCTCCCCCCTCGTAGAAATCCCCGCCGACCCGGTAACATTCACACTAAACGGAAACGTGACATTACACAAGACATTATAACTCGCCCCCGAGAAATCCACATACTGTACTCCATTCGCCCTCGGACAAGACAAATCCACGGGCGAAGCAGAATCCACCTGTGCTCCTCCTACACTCGTCACACCCGCGACAGAGAAGGACGAAGAGGTTTTGTAGGTACAAATTTGCGAGAGAGAGGTATACGACGTTCCGGCGCAGTCGGGCACGGAACCGCAGGAGTTGATGCAGGATTGGAGATTCGGTTGGAGGGATGTGGCGAGGTCGGAGGTGCTGGGATAGGTGGTGCCGCATTGGATGGTGAAGGCTTGGCCGGAGGGAGAGACGTAGGAGAGGCCTTGGTCGAGGGGACAGTTGATGACGGGGCGGCCGGCGAGGGTGGGGAGGGTAAGGCGGGGGATTGTTGTGGTGGAGGTGGTGGAGGAGGAGGAGGAAGCACTTCCTGCTCTGGAGGAAGATGCTCTGTTGGATGATGCTGCTGCGCTTGGGAACAGATTGGTCAAGGGATTTCCTCCTGAGATTGCGGGGAGCGAAATGCTGGAGATCGACAAAGAAGGAGTCGACAAGCTGACTGGCGGCAGTGAAACGCTTGTTGGCAGCGATATCGAAGGCTGTCTGGGTGTCGATATCGAAGGAATGCTTATTGGGAGTCCTGAAATCGTAGGGATTGAAACACTCGGGATCGACACGGAGGGAATCGACAGTGAAGAAATCGATAGTGACGGAATTGACAGTGACGGAATCGACAGTGAAGAAATCGATAGTGACGGAATTGACAGTGACGGAATCGACAGTGAAGAAATCGATAGTGACGGAATCGATAGTGACGAAATCGACAGTGACGAAATCGACAGTGACGGAATCGACAACGACGGGATCGAAGGACTGACAGCCGGCAGTGAGACGCCTGTTGGCAAACTCAACGACAGCGAAGGAATCGAAAGCGGATTCGATATCGAAGGAACACTAGTCGGAAGTCCCGAAATCACAGGCAATGAAATGCTCGGAAGCCCCGTGGGAAAGGCAGAACCAGAGAGTGGCAACGAGGAAGCGGAGATGGGCGGCAAAGACAGACTTGGAATGGACACCGCGGTAGGCAACGGCAAAGAGATTCCCGGAATACTGTTCGTCGGGGTCGTCGGCAAAGTCAGAATTCCAGTCAGACTAGGCAACGAGAGACTGGGGAAGCTCAAGGCCCGAGACGACGACGGGACGTTGGTGGGAAGAGCCGATAACAAGGAACAGATGTTTGCGGTGGGACCGTTGAGAATATCGTTTAATAATCCTGCATCTGCGAGAAAGCCAGACAGGAGAGAGTTGACGTCGCATGGGAGTTGACCTAAGGCGGAGGATAGCGCGGATGGGATAGCGATTGGTGCGGTAAGGACTGGAGCGGCCGTGGGGATCAATCCGCTCAGGATGGAACTCAAGTCACTGCCTACCCCTCCCAGAATGGAAGAGAGAGGGAGTCCGGGCAGGGAAAGCGAAGGCAATGCCAGCGAAGGCAGTGCAGTGGGCAGGGCCGACAGGAGAGAACAGATGTCCGAGGTGGCTCCAGCGAGAATAGACGACACCTGTGGGTTGGCTCCGACTTGGCCAAGGAGTGCATTCGCATTGCACGGAAGGTCATTCAAAATGGACGAAAGCGAAGAGGGAATGTTGATTGGCGCGGTCAGCACAGGCGCAGCCGTGGGGATCACTCCGCCTAAGATGGAACTCAAGTCATTGCCTACCCCGCCCAAGATGGAAGAGAGAGGGAGGGTGGGCAGAGCAAGTGAAGGCAGCGCAGTAGGCAGGCTCGATAAGAGAGAGCAAATATCCGAGGTAGCTCCCGCAAGAATTGACGAGACCTGCGGGTTCGCTCCGACTTGGCCGAGCAGTGCATTGGCATCACACGGAAGGCCAGCCAGTATAGACGAAAGTGAAGATGGAATATTGATGGGTGCCGTAAGCACAGGCGTAGCCGTGGGGATCAATCCATTCAAACCAGAAGACAATCCCGGAAGGATTCCGCCCAATATGCTAGAAAGGGGCAGAGCCGGTAAGCTTGGTGTGGGCAGAGGCAGCGAGAGACCGTTCAAGATCGAGCTCAGGGGCAATCCAGAAAAAGACAATACTGGCGGCTGGGTGGGCAATGCAAGTGCGCTTGCCAAGGCTGTGAGCAGATAGCAGATGTCTTGGCTAGGTCCAGCGAGAATAGCGGAAACCACTGCATTGTTTCCTGTGAGTTCTCCTACGAGGCCGTTGACGTTGCATGGGAGATCAGACAAGATGCTGGATAAGGCGTCGGGAATCGAAATTGGTGTTGTCGGCTTGGGTCCAGCGGTGATTCCTGCTAACAGAGATGAAAGTACATCGTTGGTGGGAAGAATACCGTTGAGAGCCGATGAGAGGTTAGGAACCAGCTGGGTCAATGGGTTGCCAAGAGATGAAGTAGGCAGCTGGCCTAGCACACTTGAAAGGCCAGGGACAATGTTCGTCAATGGGTCAAGATTCGTCAATGGGTTGCCAAGAGATGGAGTAGGCAGTTGACCAAGAACACTTGAGAGCCCTGGGACAATGTTCGTCAACGGGTTTCCGAGAGATGAAAGTGGGCTCGGGGTCGGCAGCTGACCCAGCACACTTGAAACGCCAGGAAGGATATTCGTCAACGAATTCCCAACCGATGGCGTAGGAAGCTGACCCAACACACTTGAGAGACCGGGGACAATGTTCGTCAACGGATTCCCAACCGACAGCGTAGGCAACGAGCCCACCACACTCGAAACGCCCGGTAGGAGATTCGTCAAAGGAAGAGTCGAAAGGATAGGAGCAACAGCAGTAGGAGTAGCCAACGTAATCGGAAGCAAAGTCCCGACCCTCGTCCCAGACAACGTCGTCGGAACACCCGGAACAGTGGCAAACACAGTCTGAGTGCCGTCGTAGTCCAGTGGCGGGACGGTCACGGTATAGGGATAGAGGATTGTAATTTGGGGTAAAGTGACCAAACTGGTCTGAGTGACAGTGACGGTGAGATCGAGGTTTGCCGAGACTTGGACTTGGCTGACGACGGGTAGTAATTGGGCAGAGACTCCTGTGGCTGGTAACAATAACAATGACAAGGAGAAGAGAGGCCAGAGCGACAACGACAAGCTAGGGCTTGTTGTTGTGCTGCCTCGTGACCCTGAAGAAGAAGAAGAAGAGGAAAACATAATAACGAGTGTGGGGTGGCAACCGTGTGGTGGTCGCGATGGTGATGCGAGTCGGTGGTTTGCGTTTCCATCGCGACAGAAGCATTATGAACCACGGAGTCTGTAAGATTTGTTTATGATAATGGCTCTGGCTGGCATGAGGATGGAGACAAACAAGATGAGCATCCAGTGTCTGGCCTGTGATACGACTGCAGAGCTGGGGCCAGCTTGGTCTCATCGCCAGGAGCTTGGGACGGTGGAGCTTTTCCCTGAGCCAATATGCTATTGATACTGTCATGAGTATGCATCAGTCTCCACAAGAGCGGCATGCTCATGAGATTACGAGGGTCAGTCTCAATAGAGCTGGCGTGTTTGCGGGCCTGTGCGTATGTGGGACATGATCGATCGTGGGGGTAAGAATGTATTGGAGCCAGCCAGCTCGGTTTATCGAACGCTCGCTTTGTCCGGCGACTTGAGTGAGCCTGCCCGCCCATGACAGCAGACCGTCAGAACATCCCATCTGCTTCAAGTGCTAGGTCGTTGATGCCAATTCACTCGATACAACTCGTATCGTCTAAGAATCATCCGCTCACCAGTCTATAGCAAGCTGGCCAAAGTCCGAGGATAGAACCTGCCTCCATCGCCGGCAAGCCGAAACGAACGAACATCGGAATTGTTTACATTCCTCAGCGGGGGCTGAAGCGTGAGACTTGTCGTATCAGCCGTCTCGGAGCCGGAATGTGTCTGGTCGACATTTCGGCCCGCGAATTCCCGTAAACACGAGACACGACGCATTCCCCGTGTTTACGTTATTGTCGAGTTGCCCGTCTCTTTCTGTTTCGAGAACCTCACATTAGACCGACTGAGCTTGGTCATGATGTGGAAATCATGTATTACGTGTCGCTATATAGCTTCCTCGAAAGGCCTATGGATGGACTTGAGCCCGGGTTACTTGCGAGGAACGCAGTCGATATGTGTCCGGCCGGCGTCTTGCTGCGTACGCTTTGTGGCTGGTTGAATGAGGTTAGATGGCCTGGTGTGTTCTAGTCTAACGAGTATTCGTCTCTCTCCCTCGGTCTTCGCCCACGTTCGCGACCACACCATTCTCCGAGCTATCTTCGCTGTCGCGATACAGCCAGAATTGCACAAACACGGCAAAGTCCAGGAAGAGGGTACCCAGACTGCCTAGAAGCCAGCTGAGGTTGACGAGAATGTAACGAGCATAGATTGCTTGCGCTTCGCCAGGCTTACAGTGGCTTTCTTGCCAGTGGCCGTGTCGGTGGTGGCTACAGATTGGCTGGAATGCAAGGATCGAGCAGACATAGGTGAGATTGCCAATGCATGCAAAGAGGAAGAACAGCGCATTCAGACCTTCCGTGGACTTTCTTCGGTAGTTGAGCAAGAGCTGGGGAACACGACTGCCAAGATACAGGACAGCGCAGATATAACCAAAGATCTGGCCGAGAGTGCTGAACTCCAGGCTATCCGCTTGGTCGTGTGCTGCATGTCCGCGCTTTTCTTCGGGTGCCGACGGAGTCAGGTAATAGCCCGCTATGCCAGCCAGCACGACAAGCAGGATTGCTGTGCCATTGAACAGCACGGACTGCAGCAACGTCCGTGGTTGAGAGGGCTTCATCGCATCTGCGTCTGGGGCATGTTTCGGCTGGTCGTGAATCGGAACAGCTGGTGAAGAGTGAGCATAGTCGAGGCTGAGCAAACGGTCTCTGAAGGCCGAGCTCGAGCGTGCACGTGTCTCGACATCAGCTGCATTTGGAGGAGGTACTCTGGCGGGACTCGAGTGCCCATTGGCGTGGCCGTTGGTGATGAGCGGCGATCGCTCAGTGGCAGTGGCAGTGGCAGGCCCATCTTCGGTCCTGGCGTGCTTGACAGGCGGCTTGGGATCGCGGAGGCGGAAGCCGGTATAGTAGAAGTACTGGCCCAGCAGGACAATGTCGGCCAGCGTGTAGTATATAGCCAGAATGAGCATTGTTGCCAAGACATGCTGAAACACGGCCCCGAGGATGTTGAAGATGTCGCCGAGCAGCCAGATGATGATGAACTCGACACTCAGCCCTTCCGCCGAGCTTCTGCGGAAGTTCTCAATAATCTGCGGACTGAAGACGACGACCCAACACGCGATGGATATGGAGCCGCATACTCCCGAAATGGTTTCGATGTCGATGCTGTAGCTGCCGGATGGTGGGAAGAACATGCTGACTGTATTGTCCGTATTGACTGTAAGGTACTATCCGTCTTGTCCGTATTATCCGTCTTGTCCGTATTGTCTGTAGACTGTCTTGCCTGTGTTTGTCCGTAAGGTATACAGCAGGCAAGTGTAAGAGAATCGAGATTGATAATTTTTAAATTATAGTTAAGGTACCTTATAACCTGCAGGTACAACCTTATTTCTTAGGGTTTCGCTTCATTCTTAGGGTTACCTAACTTAAGTAGTAGGACAGTGATAATGAGATGGCTACATCGTCTCGGAGATGATGCTGATGAAGTCTAGTAGTAGTACAGAGTTGGATTCTGATTGATATAAAGTTTGTAGGTATTGGAAGGTGGTTTGAGCCATTAGTTCAAGAGTTTGTGAATTAGGTAGTTTTGTTTCTTTACATAAACTCCATCTGCGTGCACTATCATTTCTTAAACACATCGGACATTTTATTGTTGGCATGTGAGTGAACTTCTATATCGACACATACTGCTGTATCGAAGCAGAGAGGACGAATGCATAAACCTGTCTTGAGGCTACCTAATGCATATATCAAGACACACTTTCTTATTCAACGCTGCTTCCGTCTTCAAGTAAATCTCTCCACAGAGCACCATCCTCCAAGTACCCATGATGAATCACGCTCACAAGCCAATAGTCTTTGCGGATGCGTTCGAGAAGCCTACTGCTCTCTGAGCCCGGCTTGTAAATCCTCTGCCATTCACTCCAAATGCCAAACGCCTCCTCGCACCATGCCCGGAACGATACTGCTTCAATCATCGTGGGTGTAATGATCTCCTTCCCAGCAAATGTGCCCCATGTGACTGGATTCACAGACTCGGCATTGTTGCTGGCGAAGTCGCTCTTGGCGTTGCCGGCGAAATATGTGATCTGAGGGTGCTCAAACAATTTTGACTGCAGCTTTTGCCATTCATCGTTGGGAATGAAGAACTCCACAAACGGCTTCTGAAACACGAAGCCATTCTTCGGGCCCCAACCAAAGACGGGATCTGTAGATGGCACTCCATTGACGGCTGGCTGTGAAGCTACAGTCCACCAACCCTTGTTGATCAGCTGCAGGAGTTCGTTCTTGATGGTGAGTGTCTCCGGCTGCAAACTCTCCTCAGACCAAGGCATCGTGTCAATCTCGCCTCCCAGATGTCGGGCGAACGACTTGGAGATGTCCGCAACTGACTTGGGCTCGCCCCATAATCTCCTGGCTTCGGGCACACTCACATGTAGACTCACACCATAACCATCGATCTGTCCATATGCAGGCGACCTCGCATCTCCCCAGCGCCCGTTGGGGAATTCGTCCCAGGTGGCTTCTCGACCAAGAGAACCCTCACCTTCAGAGATTGCGAGAGTGTTGGCGCGGCTGTTAATCGCCTCTCGTGGCACCCCAGCTTCGTGGTCAAATGTCTCGTAAACAGAGGAAGCCCGATTGCTACTCGTACTAGACTCACGTGCACTCGATATGATGACACGATTGCGAGGACCAGAATTTGCCATCGAAGACCGTCTGCGTTGCTGCTTCTTCTTGGCCTCGGTGATGATGACGAAGTCGTCCACTTCGTCAAATGCCGTGGCCTCATCACCCAGGTTGGCGCCTATCGTAGGCGTACTAGGGGGTATGAGACTGTTACGTTCGAGAATCTGCGCGACAACCTTCTCCAGGTTCAAGGTGTAGAAGTGGAAACCTCGAGGACCAGGGAATTCAGAGTGCTTCATGGTGTCCACAATCTCACCAAGAACATCGAGACCTACTCTCTTGACGGCCTCGTCATCACCTTTCACTGCCTCAAATCGCCGGAGAATCTCCGGCGGTAGTGATGCATGACTGAGCTTCGTTGTTCGACGAAAGATCTGATAGCTCTGCACAGGCATGAGCCCTGGTATGATTGGTATCGTCTTGAAAATGCCCGACTCGTGCTCACGTAGGCGCTTCTCATACTTTTGATACGCATCGACATCATAAAAGAGCTGTGTCATGATAAAATCTGCACCGGCCTTGGTCTTCTCCACAAGATACGGAAGATCATGTTCGATAGACTGGTGTTCTGGATGAGACTGATCCGAGTGTCCTTCTGGATAACCTGCGACACCAACGCAGAAGTAATCGCCGTACTGCTTACGGATGTAGCGCACCAGGTCGACAGCCCAGGTGAAGTCCTTGTTGCTGTCATCCTCGCCCGCATCGGGAAGACTATCGTCCCTGTATTCATCACTCCTAGGCGGATCGCCACGCAGTGCCAATATGTTCCTGATGCCCAGCACTTTTGCCTGTTCCAATGCTTCGTCAATGAGCTTCCGCGACATGTTCGTGCATGTTAAATGCAGACATGTCGTCAAGCCCAACTCGCGCTGCGTGACCTCTGCCAACGCCAGAGACTTGGCAGAAGTGCTGCCGCCAGCGCCCCAAGTGACATTTACAAAGAGCGGGCGCAGGGAGTGCGCCATACGCGACAGGCGGGCATTGAGATTGGCGAAGCCCTGTTGTGTTTTCGGCGGGAAGAACTCGAGCGAGAAGTAGGTGGCGTCGGACGGCAAGGCGGCGATCTTGTCGGTGATCTTATCCATGGTCTTGGTGGATGAGCACGGGATGAGCGCTGGGTGTGGTGTTTCGCAGAGATGTCATGGTCGGGAAGGCAAGTGGCAGAAGAGTGAGGTTTGAATTCGAACGACGTTATCGCCGGATTCGGGCGAGACGTGACCTTGTATTCTTGGCGGCACCAATATGTATCCCAGTCCCACGAGTTTTTCCAGGTGCAGTGTTCTCTAACCCTAACCTGGAAGTACTCAAGACCCCCGAGGCTATTCCGTAGGCAACTAGGAGGTAGGTACCTTAGCAAGGTAGGCTCAGTAGGTACCTATCCAAGAGACGCGACATCGTCATAATACGTGCGACAGTCTCACGTACTTGACCGACCTTCTCCAAGAAATGCGCACGAGCGACGCTAATGGAAGCTGAAAAAGAGATGGAAGAGTGGAGGACTGCATGAATTGGGAAGGTTGCGTCTGCCACGATACGATACGATACGACGGCGACGGCGACGGCGACAGCGATAGCGAAGACAACTCTCACGAGAGACCCCGAGCGAGCGGTCCAAGGCTATGAGGCAAGATGAATATAGAAATAGCTTGCGCAGAGAGAGCAGAGACAGAGCCAGCGACAGCGACGACGCCCATACCACACGAACCAAGCTGTAGAGGGCAGGGCAGGGCAGGGCAGGTAGGTCGACCACAAGTCAGGCAATGGCTATTGCGACTGGGGAAGCAGAAGTGCTATTGCGGCGACCTGCTGCTGCTTAGGTTGGTAGACCAGCGATTGTTATCGCAAACATGCTGCCGCAATCTCAGCTATTGCGATATGTACATGTACTTCTCGCGCTGGCTTACTGCAAATATGACGTCCCGATGTGCCGTGGGTCGCATTACAACTCCACAGGAGCTGAACGAGACGAGCACGAAGGAATGTGGAAGACGTGAGGCACCGTCACTGACCTTGACGATTCAGGATAGAATTCCGTCATATTGTCCACCAACCTGAGCGTTCGGTTTTTAAAAAGTACCTGTATCGTTGTTCTTGCAGGTGACACATCCTACCGTCATCGTCCGACGATCACCTCCCGACCATGGACCCATGGTGCTGCTTGTGCACGTGTTACACAGCAGTAAAGCTCCCAGGGGGAAAGTGTGGGTGGTAGGCGCGAGGGCGAAGCGTGTAATCGAGGGCTGGGACAAAATCGACAGTGAAGCTGACAAGTGGATCTGAACGTACGTCGGCGGCGATAGATCCCCAATGGTCGAAGCATCAATCTGCGTCATCTGAAGGCGAGGGCGAGGGCGAGGGCGAGGGCGAGGAGAGCATCTCGCATGCTGAACAGATTTCGCATTCGCAGGATTTCGAGATAGGACGCCAGACGCCAGACGCCGCGTCTTGCAGAGGGGAATGTTGCTTCTCAACCTGTGGGAGGCTAGGCGAAGACGTTGCCGACCTCAATCCACCTTTGTATTGTGGAACGGCATATTGCAGGCGTTGAGGTATGACGATACCAGCCGCAATCTCACGCCCTTACCATGGAGGTACATGTACCTCTATGGTAGGTTTCCACTGTCGCTGTCTGCTTGGCAAATCGGTCTCGGTCTGTCAATACCTCCTACCTCCTACCTACTAGCTTGCAGGCGGCGAAGTGGCGGACGGGCGAGGAAGAAGGGATAAGCCGAATCCGAGACAGAGAAGCCGAGACGGCTCGATTAGGAGATGGTTGAGCGTATTCGACCTCATATCTGGTTGAAAATGCGTCATGATATGGTCTGCGCTCTGGACACAAGAAATGATCGACAGTCGACGTCACGCGGCGACTCGACTCTTTTCATTCGTTTCCGGCGACATCAAGTTGTTTCTTTTCGCGTTGGATCACAAGGACAGGACAGGTACTGTATGTACCTCGTATGAACATCAACATCCTCACTGACAGCCTCGCGTTACCGGGCTCCTAGGTGAGGTGGTCGAGCCTTTAGCGGTTCGTATTGCCAAGCCAACTCTACCCCTACCGTTAGGTAGTCACTGGACCGTGGACGGACAGGGGCTTCCGAGTGGACGGAATTCACGTCAGGGATCCACCGCTGAGTGCTGACTGTTCCACTCCAACGTCGACACAATTGAAGTTATATGTACAACGCACATACAACGTGCAGTACAGTACCTTGGACCTGGCCGAGCTGCAGCCACTCACTACCTCCTATGGCTACCTTGTTGTTCTCAACGTGGAACGACACAACGGACATGACGCAATGTTTGTCACCAACAAGGCAGTCCGCACGGAGACTCCAAACGGTGTTGTGTGTGTCAGACTGTTCGTCCTCGAGTTCGACTGGGCTGTCCATCTCCCAGGCGCAGTGGCAAGGGCACTTACCAGTTACATTACGCAATGGGAGGCGTTTCAGCGTGTAATAATCAGGGTTCAACCTTCTCCGCAGCCGGCGTCATGCGTGCATTGATTGACAACGCCATGTCTGTTTTAGGTGTATCGATAAAAAGGAACCTTTGCTGTGCGTGGCCATCGCACCAATCATAGCATCGTCGTAGTGCCGGGAGGATCCTTTTTGCTGTGCGGCTCAGCCAACGGACGGGCGAGAGGGTCCAAACTCCAGCGAGGCGCTCGCAGAGAATGCATGGACTGGTGACGCAGGGTCTCCGCTGTAGTTCTGCCCTTGGGCATACCTCCTATAGCCTTCCTCGGTGTCATATCGCTACAAAGTAACGTTGTGTCCTCTCTATCTCACGAGCAACTCACACACTCAGTATCGACATTCCACGCCATACAAACAACTACAAGAACAACAACAACAACAACAACAACTACTACACACGCACATCACACCCACCCACTCACCCACCCACACACATCCAACACACACCTCCAACAATGTCCTCAACAAACTACCAAACCCACGACTTCGTCGACCCTGCCCAAGCCGAAGACCACTTCTCCCAACAATTCGACATGTCCAACCCCGAACACGCTCGCACATCCTATCAAAGGTAAGCATGAGCTCTCCCATCCCATCCCATCCCATCCTATTCCATCCCGCCCCGCCCCACCTCCACCTCCACCTCCACCTCTCATCCCCCCCCCGTCTGTTTTCCTCACTCACTAACCATCCCTTCTTCTTTCTTCTTCTTCTTTCTTCTAGACTCATGCATCAACACACCAAAATGCAATTCGAAACTGCCACGGCTTCCTCTCGACGAAGATCTCCCAACTCCTCGAATGCGTCGAATGACATGGCCGCTTCGCTTGAGACTGAGTCGAGTCGTGGCTCCGTAGGTTCGATGGGTTAGGGTGAGGAGAGGATTATGTCGGTTTTCGACGCACGCACGCACGCGAGCGAAAGAAAGAAGGAATTTATGATCTTTATGATGTTTAAATTTTGATTTGATTTGACTATCTGAGTGATCTGGCGAGC